>CM029561.1:42517231-42530974 GCA_017309665.1 Coelopa frigida
TCTCTTCTCTCCTCTTCTTCCTTTCTCTTCTTCTTCTCCGCCTCTTCTCTCTTCTTCCTTCTTCTCTTCCTTCTTCTTTTCTTCTTCTTCTTCTCCCTTCTTTCCTTCTTCTCTTCCTTTCTTTTCCTTCTTCTCAGCTTTCTTCTTTCCTTCTTCTTCCTTTCTTCTATTCCTTCTTCCTATCCTTCTTCTCTCCCTTCTTCTCTTCCTTCTTCTCTTCCTTCTTCTCTTCCTTCATCTCTTCCAAATCCATTTAAAATTTTCCTCGAAATAGATTCCGAATTTGTCCTTTGCATTCCCAGCAGTCGATTCTTCCTCCTTGAGTCGGCCGACCCTGCATTCCTCACAGTCCTGGACCTCATTCTTCCTGACCTCGTCGTCCTGCCCCCCTCTCCTAACCCCTACCGACCAACCCGAACCCCATCCCGAACCTACCGCAACTCGACACGAGCGTCGGAAACAACAACAACATTTCTCCCCCTTGTTTCAACTCACCACAGCACACGTTGTTTGCCGCACGAAACACGCGAATCGGGTCGAAACTGAACCGATCCAAACTTGATCAGGCGGGGGGGTTCCCCCAAAGGCAAAAACAAACAATAATAATAATCTAAATAACAACAACAACAATGGGTATTAACAACAACAACAACAATGGTATTAAACAACAACAACAATGGTATTAACAACAACAACATCTGCGAACGAGGCACGTTCCAATCGGACGAAATCAAAGTGCAAACATGATCGAACGGTGGGGGGATGGAGGGGGGATTGTGAGAGGGGTTGAGCGGATGGAGGGGACTGTGAGAGGGGTTGGGTGGAGGTTAAAGGGGTTCACAGTGAAAAATCACACACGAACTCGGTTTCGAAACAGAGTCAGAGTCGGATGGAAAGACAAATAAATTGTCGATAATGAGGTGTTAAAAGCGGTGATAAACAACAGTTGACCAACAACAACAACAACAACAACAACATTGCCAATTAGTATAACCACAACAACAATGACAATAGCAATGACAAGATAATAACAGCAAGCAAAAATAAACAATAAAACAACAACATTAACAAATAATAACAACTACATAACAAGATATGTTGCTTCCGTTGACAAACACGAAATAATGAGAACAACGACAACAATAAAAAACAACACTGAAAGTTGATATCGGAACAGAGTGAGACAGAGAAAGAGAGAGAGAGTATGAGTGAGAGAGAGGGATGGAGGGGAAAACCACAGAAACAACAAACAACAGCAACAAACGGAGACAACAACTGAGGCAACGAAAAACGTGTCATTTGGGAAAAAATATTGCATTAAAAGTTGAGGGCGTGCAGCATCGACAACAACAACAAGAACAAGAATGAACAATAAACAACAACAACAAAAAACAACAAACGCAATAACAATGAGCAAATTCATGTCACAACAACAACAACAAGAATAACATGAACAACAAGATCTAGGCATGGTGGAAGGACGAAGAAGAGGAGGATGGAGGTGAAAAGTTGCAGCCAAGGAATTAACCAGAGGCAGTAACAACAATAGCAACAGCATCATCATCATCAGCACCAACAGAAACAATAAGAACAGAAACAACAACAACGGAAACAACAACAATCACGCTCCCAAGCGACCCCAACCCGGCCGAGTGGACGAGAATCAGGGTCAACAACATGCTTCAACAGTTGCAGCAACAATGATGATGATGTCGTCGTCGTTGTCGTTGCTGGAAATGTGCATGGAACAACAACAACAACAACAACAATAAATGAAGCAGAAGCAACAACAACAACAACAACAACTGGAGCACAGCAGCAACAATAATAATCACAACATCATCATCTGGAGCAACAGCAATTAACCAACCAAACAACAACAATGGATGATGAGGAGGAGGTCAACAATGGCAACAACAATGGATGACAACAATGGCAACAACAATTGATGGTATCACAACAATAATAACAACAACATCCACAACAACAATAACAACGATATCATTGGAGAATGCCAATGACAAGAAGAACGACAGCAATTTCGGTCAATTATTTGTCGCACGTATGCGAAACACCCTGTGGTAGCCAATGACAACAATGTGTGCAATAATAACAACAACAACACAACAATAAAAACAACAACAATAACAAGACAACAACAAATTGTCAACAAAAGCAACTTCACCAAAAACAATCCAAACAATGAGAAACAAAAAAACCAACAATGGAGAATGAGTTGAATGAGGAGAAGAACAAGAGAATGAGGAGGAGGAAGAGAGTGAAGAGAAAGAGAGCGAAGAGAAAGAGTGAAAGAGGTGATGAAATGAATGAGGAAATTTAATGTTTGACAACAGCAGAATGACAACAACCACAACTATGACAACAACAACAACAACAATGACAACCAAACCAACCACAACAATGACAACAACAACTATGACAACAACAATGACAACCAAACCAACAACCAAACACCATGGAGAAAAACACAATTTTATTTTGCCTTACATGGAATGAAATAAATAAAAAAAGAAATCGAGACGAGAGAAAAAGATTGCAATGAAATATAAAATTACAAAAAATCACAATAACCACGGCAGTGATGTGATAATCACAATAACAACAAGAATTGCAGGAGCTATAATAATAACAGCAATTACAATAACAACGACAGTTATAACAAGAAATACAACAACGAGAGTTATAACAACAAATACAACAACATGTCACGAGTGCATCGATGAGGAAGGAAAATATAAACAAAAAATCAAGGGGGTTGTTGTTGGCTCGTATGCTGCAGTGGGACGAAACATTGTTCGCACAGTGGGACAAAACAGTGTGTGCACAGTGGGACAAAACAGTGTGCGCACAGTGGGACGAAACAGTCGCCTCTCTCTCTCTCTCTGGTCTCTCTTTCCCTCATTCTTATTCAGATGATAGAAAAAGAACATCGATCATCGAATCGAACTCGAGGCTTCGACTTTCCACGGCCCTGATCAACTCGGGGCTTCCTGAAACCTCCGTTCGATCTGCCATAAACTCCCCTTTATCTCTCTCTCTCTCACTCTGTCTATCTTTCTCCCTCTGTCTCACTCTCTTACTCTGTCTCTCTTTCTCCCTCTGTCTCACTCTCTTACTCTGTCTCTCTTTCGCACTCAGTCTCCCCATCGTTCCCACGCTCGATGGAGTAACGAGTTGTGCACGGAACCGGTTACCGGCGATGACTTGTCTCGGCACATATCGAGTTTCGATCAGCTTCACTTGCACTCTCATCTGTAAATGAGGGAGAGGGAGGCAGGGAGTGAGTGAGAGAGAGAGAGAGAGAGAGAAGCCTGCTCCAAAGGGGATTTTCGGCCGACTTCGAAGATGCAGACGACGCCTGGCATGAATTCTGTGGGGATTTTTTTACTTTTCCTGTTATTTTTGCGGTCGGTTTTCTTCTTCCACGAAATCGCGGAAAGCGCTGAGAGTCGCGATTTCGATTTCATTCATTCATTCAATCACTTAATTCATGCGTCGGCTGAGGTTTCGCGGTCCATCCATGAGAAGGACGGGAGGACCAGAAGGAGGAGAAGGAGGAGAGTGAGATGATGACGAGAATGAGGTTTCGAGAATGAGGTTTCGTTTCACTTCTCTCGAATTCCATATCGAAATCTCTCCGACTTCCTGCGGTCGACCACAAGCGAAGGGCGAGGACGACCAGAGGGGAAGGGGAATCGTTTCCGATATCTCACGTCCATTGTCCACAAATTCCCAAAGATTCAGGATCTTCTTCACGATTCGATATGGAAAACAATTCATCGCTCGTCCTGCTGTGCTAAGGATCAATCAACTCAAAGCGAGGACTCGAAATTCAATTAAACTTTGTGATACCTTCGATCCGAAGCACTTATTCCGAGTCGATACGCCACGCCCACCCTGTGGTGGCCCACCCCGCCCACTCGACCAGCAAGCGATAACTTTTCGATTTGACAAACTTTCACAGCTCGGAGCCTGATCCTGAGCCTCAATTAAAAGTTATTGGTAATTCAATATTCCGGGATGAATGCCATTAAACATGTCACATCGATCGACGCCGTGGGGTGGCAACGCCGGCGGCCAAATCAATGCATTTGTGATGATTCGGTCGAGTGGGCGGGGTCGGGGTCGGGTTTCGGAACCGCATCAAATTAATTTCGTCTAATGCACGGATGGTCGAGGGAAAATCTGATGCAACCGATATAAATTGCGGTGAAGGGGGGCGGCGAGGGGCGTGGCATCCTCGAGGGACGTTGCGTCGGACGCGTTTTGACAGCAGCTGTCAAATAAATGTCGCCCCTTTCGCACTCTCTCGCTCGCTCTCTCTCTAATGAACTCTAACTAATTATTTGTGATACTTTCGTGTTTAATCGCTGTCTAATTCGATGTCTCTCTCTCTCTCTCTCTCTCTCTCTCTCGTTCAGGTATCAGCCAACAGATCCCTCCGCTGCCCAGCGCCGGGTCCGGGTCGCATTTGTATTCGCGGCGCGACTGGAAGGCCAACCCCTCGAAGCTGGTCGAGCACTTCGCCGGCCCCGCCCCCTTCGTCATCATCCACCACTCGTACATGCCGAGCGCCTGCTACACGAAGGACGACTGCAGCGAGGCTATGCGCTCGATGCAGAACTTCCACCAGCTGGAGCGCGGCTGGAACGACATCGGCTACAGTTTCGCCGTGGGCGGCGATGGCAACATCTACACGGGGCGTGGCTTCAACGTGATCGGCGCCCATGCGCCCAAATACAACGACAAGAGCGTCGGCATCTGCCTGATCGGCGACTGGAGAAGTGAGTGAAGAAGCCTTAAGAGAGAGAGAGAGAGAGCTCCAAGGGCTCCATTAAATTGACCTTCTCTAATTGACCTTCTCTTCCCTCCCCAGCCAACCTGCCGCCGCCGCAAATGCTGCAGGCCGTCAAGGATCTGATCGCGTTCGGCGTCGACAAGGGCTACATCCATCGTGACTTCAAGCTGCTGGGCCATCGGCAGGTGCGCGAGACCGAATGCCCCGGCGGCCGGCTCTTCCAGGAGATCTCCACCTGGCCGCACTTCTCGCCCCGGCCGAACGCCACCGAGAACGAGATCCCAGCGAACAGCAAACCGTAGTCCGCCGAGTGGCCGCCGCCGCCAAGAAGATGAAGAAGAAGCCCCCCAGAAGCCGCCTAGAGTCATAAGTTTCTAGATAGATTAATTCGCCGTAGTTCGTAAGCGCACATGCAACTGTATTCCTAGCCTCAATAAACGCCATTTTAAGCAGTAGCAAATACGGTTTCACTAGTGGGCGTGGTCGCAAGTTGATCCTTGGATCGAATCTTCTCAAGTTTTGCGTTCGACGGAGTTGTTCGGGGCCAAAAAGTTGTCGACTTTAAAATCAAAACATTTGGCGAACTCATTAAATTCGAATTCACCACATACCCACACAGACAGAGACACACGCATACGTTCCGGAGGCGCCCACACACGTCGCGACGAGCGCTCACTTCCGCCGGATGTCGCAAACTATGTGTCGCCGATGCTTAAATAAAGTCTGCGGCAAGTTATAAACAGCGGAATAAAAACCGCAAAAGTTTCAATTTCCGCGAAGTGCTTCGAGAGACACCGAGCGAGTGAGTGAGGGAGAGCGAGTGAGAGACAGGGAGAGTGAGCAAGAGAGAGGGAGAGAGAGAGATCTATAAGTTTCCGTCAAGTTGCCGGAGGGGGAGGGAGTCGAGGTCAGAAGGGCCCCCCGAAATGGATGTCGACGTGAGCCGCGGAACCGCGAAGTTCAGCGGGAAGAAAACCAATAAATTTTCCGCTTAAGTCCGCAAGGACTCGAGGATCCGAGGTCCTCGCGGTGATGGGGTGGGGTGGGGGACATTCGTGGGTGAAGCTTCGATGGGCGCATTTGATGCAGAACATCCGGTCGACGAAGAGAACTCGCAGCATACTTTTAGGCCGCAGTGAAATCGCTCCTCGTGCCCACAGAGAGAGAGAGAGAGAGAGAGAGAGCGACGACGAGCGACCTCGGAACACGAGAAGTGCTTCAGAGAAGTGTGGCAACGCTTTTTGTGTTGCCACTGCAACTGCATTAACCACGCAGCAGCAACAACAACAATAACAACAACAACGACCGCAACAACAACAGTAACCACACGGTCGAGAGGCGAACGAAACCTGACCAAAGGCCGTTGAGAGTTCGTTGGTGCGGAGTTCGTGGCCATCGCCGCGGGCACCTGAAGCCGCGTCGCGTTGCTCAATTCAGCCCACGCCACGCCCCCTAGCAGCAACAACAACGAGCACTCAACATTGGGCGTTGGGGGCGTGGCACAGAGGACTGAGTTCACCCTAAGCTTTTATTAATTCGAATTTAAATCAACGTAAATAAAGCACGAGTAAAAGTGCAACAAACACAAAACATAGTTTTTCGCGAATTTCAAATGTTCGCGACGCTTCCGTCTGTCTGTCCGCCTGTCTGTCCGTTGGTCCCTCTATCCATCCGTCTGTCCTTCCCTCCGTTGGTCCCTCTATCCATCCGTCTGTCCCTCTATCCATCCCTCTGTCCATCCGTCCGTCCCTTCGTTCGCTGTCCATGCCCTCGAAGCTAAGGCTGGAGCTGCTGCTGCTGTTTTGGACCACGTCCGGGTCGGCTCCCCAAATGATTTCCGCCCGCGGCGCAGCGAGATTGAATTCAAATTTAACGGAAATATTTTTATAATAATTTCCACGACTCGGATCTGCACTCGACTGCAGCGGAAGGAGAAGGAATGAGAGAGAGAGAGAGAGTGGAGAGAGAGTGTAACGGAGAGATGAAGAGATCGTTGTGCGCGCGAGTTTAAACCGAATATTTAATGTTTCAACAGAGAGGAGAGTGGGCGTGTGCGAGGGGAGTGGGCGTGGCAGCCGTGGTCGCCGAGGCGGATGACCAGATGATTATAGTTTTTGCATTTGTTCAAAAGCACTTTCCATAGGGCGGAGGGAGCGAGAAGGAAAGGAAGTGAGGGGGAGAGAGAGAGGGTGTAAGGTCGAGAGTGAGAGAGAGAGGGGGTGTAAGGTCGAGAGTGAGAGGAATATCGAGTGGAATCCGATCCGAGTACTCGATAGAAATCGCTAGACCTTCCATTTAACCCAATTAAATTAAGTTCCAATTTATTTCATTTTCTCTATCGATTTTCATCATTAAATATTTGGTATTATGATTATTCCCAAATGAAACATGATCATTCGCAAAATTGATTTCAAAGTTCAGTGTTAATTTGAGTGTAATTTGTAATTAATAAATATCATTTGTAAATTGCAAATATTATTATTATTATTAAAATTCATGCAAGAATGAAAAAAAAGACAACCAGAAAAACACTTTAATTAATGTGTAATAATGCAATTATTTCAAAATAAAATGACCAATCGATTTGCTTGAAATGCCATCCATCCCTTCGAGTACCGATTACCGCTCAGACCCGTTTCCCCACGGACCCCACGGACCCCTCGACGCTTCCGCAACCCCCTCGCCCCTCTCCCTTGGTATAATTCGAACAAATTTCATTTCACAAATTCAACTAAATTCACAGAATGAGGTTTGGTTTTCGTAGTTTCACAAGTATTTTTTTTACATGTTTTTTTTTTTTTGTTATGTTGACTCGGTTTTGTTTTTGTTGTTTTGATTGTTGTTGGTAATGTTGGTTTTGATTGTTGTTGGTACTGTTGGTTTTTATTGTTGTTGGTAATGTTGGTTTTCATTGTTGTTGGTAATGTTGTTGTTGTTACTGTTGTTTTTATTGTTGTTTTTATTATGGATGTTTGAGTTTCATGCACTTTTAACAGTTTTAAAATGAGCTACAACAACCACAACTACAATAACAACACCAACAAAAGCCCTTGTGCGGTCACGCCCCCGGAAGGTTCCCGAGCGACGTGGGGGGGGGGGGGGTTGGCTTGGTTGACTGCTCGAGCATCGACGGAACGCTAAAAGTTTCGAGTTGTTTTAAAAATGTTTGCGTCGAGCATCAGTGAAACATTTATGGTCTCATAAAATGTCCTCTCGCCGACCCTTGATGGCTTCATGTTTTTGTTCTTCGTCCTCATCCTCATCCTCGTCCTCATCTCCAACAACCTCATCCCCATCACCCCCACCCCACGTGCTTGTTGTAATATAATACATCATTAAAACCCTTCATTTGGGATTTAACATGTTTTCTCAACATCGTCCCCCTCGTGTCCTTAAATAGTTGAGTTCAATCCGGCGAATGGGGACTCTCGAATGGGGGGCGTGGCACGCACGCGGCGGAAACACAGAGCTTTCGCAGGATTTTGCATAAATTACGATCGCCGACTGAGAGCTGAAAGGGGAGTTCGAGTTGGAGTCGGAGTCGGAGCCGGAGTTCGTGGGGGACTCGGGGAGGATTCGGTGGTAATTCGCAGAAATTAAGTTGGCACTTGAAGTGGCTCATGTTGTTTTTGTTCTTATTGTTGTTCTTGTTCTTATTGTTGTTCTTGTTCTTATTGTTGTTCTTGTTCTTATTGTTCTTTTTGTTCTTATTGTTGTTCTTGTTCTTATTGTTTTTATACTTGTTATTATTGTAACGATAGCGCTGATGATGATGATGATGACGATGACGACGACGATAGTTGAAACTATAGTTGTTCTTGTTGTTCTTGCCCGAGTGGCCACCGAGTGCAGAGTGTTTTATGTTCGGGTCGTGGACCCGATCCGTGTGCGATGCCATAAAATCCAAAAACAAAAAAAAACAAAGAGGGGTGGAGGAGGTTTTTTTATGCATTTCCGCAAGTGATAAAAATCACAATTAAAAAAACATTTGGATTTCAAACAACGAGCTAACGGCAGTTCGTGAGCTCTTTAAATGGCTCGAAAGGGGCAAAAGGGGGGGGGGGGCGTGGCATGGAGTGAATTGTTAATTCGGAGTTTCTGCGGTCTATCGCGAATGGACAAATTCCCAATTGTGGTCGTGGTGGTGGTAAAAACTGTGAACTGGATTAAATTTTAAATTTACAATGAATGTTCCACGAAATTATCCATTTGGGGTAAATGAAAGTGTTTTACAAGCTCGCAAACGACTTCAATTACTGCCAGCTCTTCAACAAACGCAGGTCGACACCTGTGTAATTGTGAATGGACCAGTCTATTGTGAATGGACCAGTCTATTGTGAATGGACTAGTCTATTGTGAATGGACCAGTCTATTGTGAATGGACCAGTCTATTGTGAATGCACCTGACGCCAAATCATCAGCGATTGTGGACGAAATGCAAACTTCATCGAAAACGCGGATGGATCCGGAACAAACACGAGTAAATTAATTAAACTCGTAAAATACCACGCTCTCCCCCCCCCCCTCGTGACCATTGTGAATGGATTGGGGGGGGGGAAGGGTTCGAAGGGATTCTTTTGTTGAGCTGGCATCATCATCGGCGTCTCTCGTCTCTTCGTCGAACGCATGCAAATGTAATCGAATGTAATCGATTGATTGATTGATCGATCGATTGGTTTATTTTCGGACGCTTTTTCCCCGATTTAATTGACGAAACTTAGAGAGCAATCGAACACACACACACACACACACATGAACACACATAAAATTGAAACACAAAGCGAGGGGGGGCGGGGGGTTGAGTTTGATTTTCGGAGGGAGGCGGCAACGTTGCTTCGGTAATTTGTATTGCAATTTTTCACATTCGATCATGCGACAAAGTGAATTTGTCAACAACTCTCGGGCAAATGTTTGACTTGTCGAATGGGGTGGCAACGCCATCCACAATAGCGAGGGGGGTGGGGGGGGGCGGGACAGGGGACAGGGCCATTGTCGACTCGGCTTTTATTTGACAAGCAGCCAACGACGACGACGACGACGAGAGACACAAACGACCAAATCCAATCGAACACTGAAGCCAACGGCATCATCGGGTCGCATTCGATGAGATCTGATCGGATCGGATGGAATCGGGTCGAAACGGACCGGGCCGGAGTTGACGCGAAACACACGAAGGGAGTCGGATGTCGGTTTTACGCCCCGCCCCCCTCGTGACAGCTGTTGTGGACACGAGGAGCATC
Source organism: Coelopa frigida (assembly GCA_017309665.1). NCBI lineage: Eukaryota > Metazoa > Arthropoda > Insecta > Diptera > Coelopidae > Coelopa > Coelopa frigida. Next base: position 42,527,291 of record CM029561.1, read on the forward strand.
GGATGAACCAGTGGCATTTCATCGACCGCGCTCTCTCTCTCTCTCTCTCTCAGTGTGAATTCGCCGCCATCGATGTGGCGAGGGTCGTCGCGGAATGGGGGAGAGGGGACGGGAGAGGAGGAGTGCGTCAGAATGTCAGAAGCAGTGCGAATACGCAACGATCAAACGTGCATCGCGAAAAAATTCGCGCGTGTTCCTTCGTTCCTTCCGACGGTTGGTCTTTATTTTAGCGAGAGATAAAGAGAGATTCGGAGTCTTGTGAAACGCCGCCCCGATGACGCTGGACTTCCTGGAGGACTGGTTCCTGTCCCAAGGTAACCATCTGAACATCCTCCGGTCCATTCCCAACCTTCGATAACAACCTGAACTCAATCAAAACCTCAACTCAATCAAAACCTCAACTCAATCAAAACCCCAACCATCAATCACAACCTTAACTCAATCACAACCTCAAATCCCAACCCATCCCAATCCCAATCCCAACCCATCCCAATCCCAACTCATCCCAATACCAGTGAAATCGACGGTGGCGAGTGATTAAAATAATTACTACTTCCAAGGGCTGTGGCTGCGGTCACTCACTTGGCAGAAACTTGGAACGACTTTGCAACTTTCGCCCAGTTGGTCAAACGTTCCTTGGCCGTTTGTCCCCTGGTCATTCTCCTTTTGGCCCTTTGTCCCTTGGTCATTCTCCTTTTGGCCCTTTGTCCCCTGGTCATTCTCCTTTTGGCCCTTTGTCCCGTGCTCATTTGGCCATTCGTCCCCTGCTCGTTTGGCCATTCGTCCCCTGGCTCATTTGTCCCTTGGTCTTTTGACCATTTCGCCATTTGGTCATTTGGTAATTTCTCGCACTCGCTGGTTCCGATTAAAATTGCACTTGCGTAATTACGCCGACCGACCGACCGACGACGTCGTTCTGCTCAGCTCATCCGTCCGCCCTGCGTTCCGCTGCCGCCCGTCGCCGCCCGAACCGTCTATTGTTCGATAGTTCTTCGTCTTCACCCCATTCCCCTCCCCACAATTCACAATCAGTGGTTTCGTCATTTCGCTCGACGACGACGACTTCGAGGCAGAAACAGAGAAAGTCGACAAAAAAACAAAAGTTCAGTTTTCGCTTTCATTAATCGCTACCGATCGAATCAAATCGAGGAAATGGACGCATTTTATGTGAGCATCCGGCGGAAGTGGATCTCGCAGATGGACATCCCGTGTCCCTTCAGCATCCAGTTCGAATGTGAGTCGCAATTGGCGGGGGAAAACCTATCGAGGGGATGGAGAGTGTGTGGTTCACAGGGTGCTTCATGGATGGATCTTGTGGTTCACAGGGTGCTTCAGGAGATAAATTTGGGTGTGAATTTGGGCGTTCGGAATTTTTCTTTCGCCACGACTGTTCGGCCCGTGGCTGACGAAATAAACAAGTTCACACGAACAACCGACGACGAAAAATTGTTTACAAACAGCGCACGCGGGAGAGAGAGAGAGCGAGAGATCTTTATTGGAGGGAGCGAGAGGTTGTCTGTGGAGGAAAGCAAGAGAGATTTTCTTCTTCTGTGGCAAAAGCGAGAGGTTTCTTGAGGAGGAAAACGACAGGACTTGAGTGAGGAAAACAAGAGGTGGAAGCGAGACGAAGCGAAGCGTGTGATGAGAAACAACGAACTGTTTCCAAAGAGCCAAAGAGCAAGAGAGAGCGAACGAACGCTTCCAGTCTCCCTGATCGGGCCAAGACCCGACCGACCGACGCGACGAGACATCGCCGCCGATCTTCTCTCGGCGCACGGAGAAAATTTCCTCGACTTTCCCCCCGAGTTAGTTCCTAAAAATACACGATTCGCCAGAGGGAAACGAACAAATATTTCACCAAAAGTATTTCGGGAAAATTATATTTTGAGAAATATTGTTTGGTCAGTTGATTGGAAGCCATCGTCCCGAGTGAATCGTCATCGACGTGATCGTGATCGTGATCGAGATCGAGATAGATAGATATAGAAATCGAGATAGTGATCGTGGAGCATTGTTGAGAAGTGTAAAACGAAAAAAACGAAAAAAAAAAAGTGAAACCACCCCGGAGAGATTCCCGCGGGGTCAGGGGAACGACAGCCGCCGCGATTTGTGAAGCGACGGCGCCTCCAACGTCGAAGAAATTTATGTATTTTCTGCGATCGGTCGCGGTTCCTTCGTCGAGTTCCTTCGTCCAGTCGTCGATTGAGATTTTTACAAATTATCGGTAGTGGAGAATTTTACAAACCCCCCCTCGCATTCGTTGGTTTCGATCGTGCACTCGGTTTAATCGCTGACACGCCATCGACGCGAATACTTTCCGGGTGGGATGAGGAAGGAGGAGGAGAGCGAGAGGTGGGGAGATGTTTTTGAGGGGAGGGCGAGGGGAGCGAATAGAATGCCGAATTAATAGCTGAAATTTGTGGATATTTTCGATCGCATTTCGTCGTCGTCGTCGGCGCTGTTGCTTTTCCTAATCGCACACCCACTCGAACATTTTATTTATACACGATTCTGTGTTCTCTCTCTCTCTCCCTCTCCTTCGCTCACTCTCGGTCTCACTCCCTCCTCCATGCTCCACGGCCCCAGCCTCGAGTAGAGAATTTCGCCTCGGGAACGCGGGAATGCGGGGAACGTTGGGGACGCAAGACAAACACGCGAAAAATCATTCTAAATAAAATCTAAAATTAAAAACTCACAGTCTTCCCCTTGGCTCCGCTGCCACGTCGATGGAGCGTCTGCCGAAAGTCGTTGGAACCGTTCGTGGGGGATGGCGAGAGGGGAAGAGGGGAGGGGAGGGGAGTGCAAAACTTCAAGAGGAGTTTAGATAAGAGTTCGAGACTCGACTTCGAAACTCTTGGCCATTTGCGAGCGGACGACTTCGGCCAACACCATTACCTGAGAAGGTGGGGCGTGGCAAAGGGGGGGTTGGAGAGGGTCCGGTGGAGTCGAATCTTCGAGGAGATCGAAGTATTAAGAGTCGTTAGTCGAACTTAACGAAGGCGGACGACGACGACGACGAAGAAGTCGCATCGAATCGACGGAGAATTCGGACGGAGTTTATTTAATTTCATTTACTTTCCGTCGGCAACTTCCGGTTGTTAACGAATGTTGGCGCATTTTAGTGCAGGTGCCACGCCCCCCTCAATCGCCCCCGTTCGACCCACCGTCCGAAGTTTTTCGTATCTCCTTAAGCCGGCGGACGAACTCTGTGCGAACTCGACGAAGTATTCCCGGAAAAGTATTTCGATAAAGACAAAGTTGCGCCGCCGCCCGCTGAGAGGGCGAGGGAAAGTAGGTCGACGTGGGGTGGGCGAGAAGAGAGGGGCGAGAAGAGAGGGGCGAGAAGAGAGGGGCGGAGAGAGGGGCGGAGTGGGGCGTAAACAACATGCGTTTCTGCATAATTTATCGGTCACACCTTCGGCTTGTGTATTTTCCAGAGAGTGAGAGAGAGGGGGAGGGAGGGGTGTCAATCGCCGCCATGATAGCCTAATTCCACACTTCGTTCGCGATCGTTCGTGGTTCGGCTCGTTTCGATTCGGCTCGTATTAGCTTCGGTTTGACTCGTCTTCGTCTTCGCTTCGCTTTGTGTTCGTCTTCGCGCACCTCGGGCGTTCGGTTCGGTTCGATTCGGCTCGGATCCGAAACAGCTGTTGTTCTCCTGCTCGCGGAATCCGCAGTCGCTGT
>CM029561.1:42531074-42744967 GCA_017309665.1 Coelopa frigida
ATAAGTTCATTATAATCCTTGATTCTCGGATTCGTAGAATAATGGGAAAAAATGCGGTGGAAAATGTGATCGACACGCGAGCGAAACTCAGACGACTGGCGACTGACAGACACACAGACAGATAGACATATGGACAGAGAGAGAAGGACAGATGGAGATAGAGAGAGAGAGAAGGACAGATGGATAGAGAGAGAGAAGGACAGATGGAGATAGAGAGAGAGAAGGACAGATAGATAGCGAGAGAGAAGGACAGATGGATAGCGAGAGAGAAGGACAGATGGAGATAGAGAGAGAGAAGGACAGATGGAGATAGAGAGAGAGAAGGACAGATGGATAGAGAGAGAGAAGGACAGATGGAGATAGAGAGAGAAGGACAGATGGAGATAGAGAGAGAAGGACAGATGGATAGCGAGAGAGAAGGACAGATGGAGATAGAGAGAGAGAAGGACAGATGGATATCGAGAGAGAAGGACAGATGGAGATAGAGAGAGAAGGACAGATGGAGATAGAGAGAGAAGGACAGATGGATAGCGAGAGAGAAGGACAGATGGATAGCGAGAGAGAGGACAGATGGATAGCGAGAGAGAAGGACAGATGGATGGCGAGAGAGAAGGACAGATGGATAGAGAGAGAGAAGGACAGATGGATGGCGAGGAGAGAAGGACAGATGGAGATAGAGAGAGAAGGACAGATGGAGATAGAGAGAGAGAAGGACAGATGGATAGCGAGAGAGAAGGACAGATGGATAGAGAGAGAGAGAAGGACAGATGGATAGCGAGAGAGAAGGACATATGGACAGAGAGAGAAGGACAGATGGAGATAGAGAGAGAATGACAGATGGAGATAGAGAGAGAAGGACAGATGGATAGCGAGAGAGAAGGACAGATGGATAGCGAGAGAGAAGGACAGATGAACAGACAACAGAGGACTGTGGGCAAGTGAACCGGGCGGACGGCGGAGGTGGCTGGAAGTTAATAGTTTTTGTCCCTCAGCGCTCGCGGTTCGCGCTCGAATTCCGCCAACAATGAAATAATTTCATAATTTTCCGAGCTGTGCATGAATTAATGATATGACATATCATATGTGTGGATCGCCATGGAGACGACCTTTCGGCCGATAGAGGGGACGGGGATTGTGGGAGCCCCCCGCGATCGTCCCCACCTGATTGGGGCTCAAACGCTCGCCTCGAACTCCGCGCCTCGTCCGCCTCTCGGGGCTCCAGCCAGCGCTTCATGAGTGAGCGCCCAGAGCGGCGCCAACGACGGCCGCCTCGAACTTGGCCTTATCTGCGAGAGAAGGTCGTGTGTCTCCCCCTCCCCTCACCCTCTTGGCCCCACTCCCTCTGACCCTATCTTTTGTTTTTTTTTTTTGCTGATAACTCACCCAACATTGATAGCAGGAATAAGCCAAACGATGTCATTCTATGTTGTTGTGTAGTGATATTGTTGGTGTTGTTGTAGTAGTTGTTATTGTATTAGTTGTTGTTATTGTTGTACTTTCGTTTTCGCTCCACAGGAACTTTATGTAACGGTTTTCAGTCGGTCTCTCTACTACATATGCTTAATTGTTTATTTTTAAATAGACTTTTTTGTTGTTCAACTCCTTTAATTAATGGCGGCAATTAGTTTCAATTTAGCAATTTATTTTGGATTACTTTTGGTTATTGGTCATGCAAGTTCTGCTATTTGCTCTTTTGTTTAATTGCTGTGTGGACTTCAACTTTTTCGCATTACTTTGTAATAGTTATTTATTTATTAATTCCCAATTCAACTGGCTGTTATTGAATTGTATTGATTGTATTGTAATTATTATTTCAGTGTTTGCTTCCAATTAATTTTTTCAATTCAATTATTTTTTTCGTCGATTAAATTCTTTTTGTTGGATTATTTTTTTTTTTATTCGATTACTTTTATCGGCGATTACTTGTTTCTGCGATTAATTTCTTTATTTGATTATTTCTCTGTTGAAATATTTATTTCTACTCGTGCTTTCACACCTTGGCAAGATCGGGGCTTTCGTGAAACGTCGTCGGCGAGTTCTCTACATTTCTTTCACGTCGGGATCCTCGGAGTCCTGCGACGACTTCACTGCGTACACTGCGAAAAAACTGGCGACAGACCGGCGCGGCGGAGGCTCGGACGAGAAGTGGTGCCGAGCGACGGTCGTGCGATCGTTTATAGAGAGGCAGCCGACGGCAGCCGACGACGGGCCACGAGCGCTGTCGAACGCCGTCAATGGTTGGCGGCGATGGATGGCAACAACAACAACAACAACAACATTAACACCAACAACGCTCTCGAGTCGCGACCATAAAAAATCACACACGATTTGCTGAAATAAATTAATTCTACACCGCCAACAACAAGAACAACAACAACAACAGGCGAATTATTCGACTCCGCACCCTCCGACGTCGTCGTCGTCGTCGTCGTCATCGGTCGAAAGGTGGCTCTCGTTGCTCGTCGGGTTTCGTTTTTCGGCGCTCTGTCGCCTTCTCGCTCTCCCCGGCGTTCGGCGCTCACTCACGAGTCGCTCTCACTCTCTCTCTCTCACTCTCTTTTGGCGTGTGGTGTTCGGGAGATTCGGGGGGCGCCTAATTGAATTATCAATGAATGTTCGCGATCGCTGATAAACGACGGCGCGAAAAGGTGGCGACAGACGCCGATCCCACCACGCGAGGTGGGTTGCGGTGATTTTTTTTCAACGAGGTGGATGGAGTTGATAAATGTGGAATTGATTTCTGTTCACCGCTTCACCGTGTGCCGTGGTTTTCGTCGTCGAGTTAAATTCGATTATTGTGTCTTTTTCATTCATGTTCATGAATTATGGAATTATTTTTCATCGAAATTGGTTTTATTCGAGGTGAATTTCGCCTATATTTGGCCTCTTTCAAATGGTGAGTTTCCACAGCCTTCACCAAATGATCGCAATTACCGTTTTCTACTTCTCTCGCGTCGCAAAAGATTCGTCGACGTCCCTCTCGTTCTCTCTCTCTCGTTGTTTGCCTTCTTGTGGTTTCCCCCAATTCACACCTCTCCACCACTCGCCCCACCCCCCATCCCCGCCCATCAACTTCAATTGTAAACACTCGCAACTCAGAAAAACCACCGAAAAAGGGACCAACTGTTGCTGCCGTTTGTTGTTGTTGTTGTTATCGGTGCTTAAATATAATTATCTATCTATCTATATTTGTGTTCCTTTCCAAGCATATTTCAAATTAACTCCTCACGCCCCTCGCCCCCCGCCTCCCGCCTCCCTCTCGCCCGATCCGACGCCCGTTGTGGGGTTTCTGTCGATGGACTTCGATTATTATTTTATTTCCATTTAGTTGAAGCGATTTCTCTCTCTTTCTCTCTCTTTCTCTCTTTCTCTCTCTTTCTCGTTAGGTGACAAGGGAACCCTCGTAATCGCATGTCTTTGGGTTGTTATTGTCGGCGTTGTCATCGTCATCGTTGTTGTTGTTGTTGTTGTTGTTCTCATCGTTGTTGCTATTGTTGTTGTTGGTATTACTGTTGTTAGTATTAGTGTTTTCAGTATTATTATTATTATTATTGTTGTTGTTGTCGTCGCTATCACTGCACCAACAATTCCTCTTGGGACTTTTTCCTGCTGCTCCAACTCGTGCCGACCAATGGGCTCAAGTCGATGATTTATTGGCAACACTTGCCGACCCCGTCGTCCCTCCCTCCGCCTCCCCCTCCCCCTCCCCCTCCCCCTCCCCCTGGCCATGATTTGGTTGCATGCAACCGGAGTCAGAGCCGCCAATTGGAATTCCATTTAAATACATATTGCTAGCCAGGGGAAGTCCCTTTTTTTTTTTGGGAAGACCCTCGAGAGGTGACTCCGCCGTCCTTCCCGTCGACCCCCCCCTCGTCCCGATCGATGAAGGAGGGGGGGGGGGGGGGTCGGCGTGACTTCGATGGCATTCGAATGACGTCGCAGGCCATCGTCCATCGGCCAGTGGCATCTGCTTTTGTTGTTGTTGGTTGGTTGGTGTACGTGAGTGTTGATGTTGTTGTTGTTGAAATTGTTGTTGCTTCTGTTGTTGAAATTGTTGTTACTTTTGTTGTTCAAATTGTTGTTTCTTCTGTTGTTGAAATTGTTGTTACTTTTGTTGTTATAATTGTTGTTTCTTCTGTTGTTGTCATTGTTGTTGTTTCTTCTGTTGTTGTCATGTTTATTTTTTTTTTTGTTGCTTTTGTGTGGTATTTGGTAAATCACGACTCGACCCAATTTCATTGCTGTCGATGCGATCGACGTGTTGCATTTTCTACAACGCATGGATTTGGAAGGCAGCAGAAAAAAAAAAAACCACCTCAACAACGACAACAACAAAATCGTGAATGCAAATGCAAATAACAAAAACAACATTGCAAATAATAATAAAAACAAAATCCGAAACAACAAATCCACATAAATTAACATTGTCATCGATGATAAAGAATGAAAATTCAAAAACAACAAAAACAACTACAACAAAAACAACTACAACAATAAGAACTACAACAATAACAACTACAACAATAAGAACTACAACAATAAGAACTACAACAATAAGAACTACAATAATTCAATCTCCAACTATGATGCGCAATTTCATCATACTAAAGCAACAAATCTCAACGACTACGAGATTAAGAAAAAGAGAGAGAGAGATTGGGAAACAACAACAACAATAATAACAACAACAACAACAGCAATAAGAAAAACAACAACAAAAATAATAAGAACAAACACTCGGAACGAATCCAAGCGATTATCGAAAACAATTCGGGTGAATTTCGAGCATCGGGAGACGGACGAACTTCCTGCCGAGGGTCGTCGGTCGCTCGGTCCATCGGCGGTGTCGAGATCGGGGAACCACCGAAGCCGAAACCGACGTCGCAGCCGAGAACGATGTCGCCGCCGTCGACGCAGCCGCGACGTCGCTGCCGTCGCCACACTTTGGTGAAAATGATGTTCGATTAATTTTCGGCTTCCTGAGCAATTACGCGCCCGTCACTCAGCAATCGCCGCCCCATTCTCATCTCCCGCCCTCCCTCTCGCCCCTCAATTGTCTCTCTTCCTATCTGTCCTATTCACACATCTGTCTGTCCGTCCGTCCGTCCGTCTGTCCGTCTGTTTTCCGGGAATCCCCGCCGCTGTCCGTCCGTCGACCGTCGGTTTGTTTGTTGTGGTTGCGCTGGAAATTGTTTTCACAAACGAAACCTCGACGGCTCGTGTTCGCTTCGCCCGCCCTTCGCCCCTCGCCCCTCGCTCCATCGCCCTGGAGCCGACCGACCATGGCCCGCAGCTTAGATGCGCGGTTGCCCACCGCGGAACTCACTCACTCAAGCCGCCACCGCTGTTGATGCTGTCCAGAACGTTCGACATCTCTTGATTTCACTCTTTCTCTCGGATCTCTTCTTGGTCTCACTCTTTCTTCGTGGGTCCCTCGTGTGTCCTTCGTGTGTCCCTCGTGTGTCCCTCGTGTGTCCTTCGTGTGTCCTTCGTGTGTCCTTCTTGGGTCCTCCTTGGGTCCTCCTTGGGTCCTCCTTGGGTCCTCCTTGGGTCCTTGGTATATTCTCGATTCTGCTCCTCCTTCTGAAGCCCCAGACCGTGCGACTCGAACTGCGGCTCGCGATCGTCTTCCGCCAACAGTCCCCCAGACCCCTCGCCCGCCTCTTATCGCCGCAAAGCCTTATCGAAAATATTTCCAAACATCGTCTTAATCGAATTATTTGATAACCACACTCCTCAACATCGATCGACAACTTTGTCTTTGTCGACTCTCGACGAACTCCGCGGTACCCTTACGTGATGAGCTCAAAGGGGCTTCCCTCGTGCCCATCGACTTGCACGCGAAGGGCTCAAAGAAGGTGAACCACCGTTCGGGGGGCGATGAGTGGCCTTGATTAAAAACAATTTCTCCACTTCGGGTAGGGGGAGAAACGCGCCAAAAGGTGATGAGTCTCGAGAACAGGTGTCGATTTTCCAACAGGTGTCGAATCTCCAACCATGTGTGTCCATGAGTCGAATCTCCAACCATGTGTGTCCATGAGTCGAATCTCCAAACATGAGTGGCCGTGACTCATCCCCGGGTCACTTCTTCACACTCTTCACGGGTTCCAACCAACCGATTATGAGCCGAAAAACTACCCAAAACAATTTCCAACAAACCTTCGCTATGACCGATAAGTCAACGTTTGCACACTCGCTGTGAGTTTTGAGTTTTTTATTTATTTATTCGCACTCGACTTCGAGGAGGACTCCATCGATGGGGTTGGGCCACCGATCAGATCAGGGCACCGGGCGCCAGTGGGGCCAGCGCTGGATCTCGGCGAAGAGGGCGTCGCCGGGGCATTCGGTGTCGCGCACCTGCCGATGGCCGTAGAGAACGTAATCGTCGCGCAACATTCCCGAGGCGACGGCGTGCTCGAGGAAGCTCTGCGCCACCTGCATCATCGGGGCGGGCGGCAGGTGCTCTGCAAGGAAGAATCGAATCGAATGAAAAGAATCGATCGGTCTGAAGACGGAGTTCGATGCGCAAAACTCACTCATGAAGTTTCCGATCAGCAGCAGCCCGATGCTTCGGCTGTTGTAGTTGGGCGCGTGCGCTCCGACCACGTTGAAGCCACGCCCCGCATAGACGTCGCCGTCGCCGCCCACGGCGAAGCTGTAGCCGAGGTCGGGCCAGCCGTGGCCGTCCATGTGGAAGTCCTGCATCGAGCGCATCGCACCGCGGCAGGCGTCGGCCGTGCGGCAGACGCCGGGGTTGAACGAGTGGTGCACGATCACGAAGGGGGCGGGGCCGGTGAAGTTGGCGCGCGAGGCGGGCGGCCGGGCGCCCCACTCGGCGCGCTCCACCAGGCGCCACGAGTGGCCGCCGCCGTTCAGGGCTGCGCCGTCGATCACTAGGAGGAGGGGGATAAGTGAATCAAAAAAAGAAACAGGAAATAATTTGATGAAAAAAACAAATAAAATAAAATGTGATGAAATAAATTCATGTAAAATTTCACATAATCAAAAAAATACCATAAAATACGATATAAGTAAATAAAATAAATTACAATGAAGTGAAATAAAATAATAAATTTTAAATAAAGTAATAAAAAACGAAAAAAAAGGTAAAATAAATTGAAATATAATAAAATTGAATAAAATATATGATCTTATTATGTGATTAAAAAAATTGCAAATAAATAAATGAATAAAAAAAATAAATAAAATACCAAATATTACACTAAAATACAAGAAAATATAATTAAATATCTAATTTTACATAAAATAAAAAAATTCTACATAAAATAACAAATTTAAAAAAATTAATATTAAGAGAAAAACAAAAAGGTAAAATTGAAATAAAATAAAATTGAATGAATAATAAAATTGAATAAATGAGAGGAAAATGGAATAAAATATTAATAATCATAAATAAATAAATAAATAGAAATGAAACAATATCATTTAAAATAATAAATCAAAGTAAATTGAAATAAAATAAATGTAAACATATAAAATAAAATACAGTGAATAAACACAACATATGCTAAAAAATGCAATAGAATACATTAAATTACAATTAAATGAAAGAAAATAAAAGATAAGGAAAAAAATACAATAAAATTACATAAAACACCTCAAAATACAATGCAAAACACAAAGAAAATTAAAATCAAATAAAATTAACTAAATTCAAATGAATAGAAATAAAATAAATTTAGACAAATGCCTTACCAGCAATTGTGGCCAAAGCAAAGATGGTTAATAGTGTTGTAATAGTTGTTGTTGTTGCTGTACGATGGGGTCCGGGGACCCCGGGGCGACGTCCTCTAGTCGCAGCCATCGTTCGATTCCGACTGACTGCATTTTGCATCGCCCCCGGCTGATCCGCCTCCCACGCAGCTGGTCCGAAGCCTTTTATCACAGATTCGCTCCCCATGCGAATTAATTCTGCGCAGAATTAAAAATGCAGCTGTCTCGACACAGGGTGCCTCGACACAGGGTGCTTCGACACAGGGTGCCTTGACACAGGGTGCTTCGACACAGGGTGCTTCGACACAGGGTGCTTCGACACAGGGTGCTTCGACACAGGGTGCCTTGACACAGGGTGCTTCGACATTGTGTGCCTACAAGAGACATCCATGTTGTTGTTGTTTGCATAGTTTGATCAAAACCCTTCGATCGCATGCCTGAGGCTTCGAAATGACCTCGGCCTAGTTGTGGACAAATCGCAAAACATGAATTTTTTCGATGTTTCGATGGTGATGACGATGAAGGGGGAGGGGAGTGGAGGGAGTTCGATCGAATCGAACCGGGAATCGATTCCCTCAATCGTTTGTCGTCGTCGCCACGGTTTTGTCGTTGTTGTTGTTGTTGTTGTTTTTGTTGATATTGTTTTTATCAGCTGTTTCTACTATTGTTGTTGCAGATGTGATTGTTATTATTCGGTCTATTTCTTTTTTCTGTTTTCGTTTCTTTTTCGTTTTTGTTTCTTTTTCGTTATTATTGTTGTTTTTTTGTTTTTTGTTGTTGTTTAGTTTTGGTGTCGCTGGTGTTCTTCGACATTTTTATCATTGTGGCTGATAAAACCAATCGCGAGTCTCCCCGTGGTCGTGGCCGTGGGTGGCGTCGGTTGCCCACTCCTGGGATCCCGTTACAAATGACCCGTTGTGTACACAAAACAATTTTTCGTCCCAATTGTCCCCATTGTTGTTATCGTTGTATTTGGGGCTTTATTGTTGTAATTGTTATTCTTGTAATCGCTGTTGTTGCAATCGTTGTTGTATTCGTTGTGGTTTTTTTTTATCATTTTCGCGTTTGTGGCCTCCGGCAGCGAAAAAATCACAGGTGGAACCGGCGGCATTTGACGGAGCCGACGCGTCGACGGTTTTAATTTGCGGCTTTCACACCGGGGGGGGGGGGGGACCCATTTCCCCTCTCTGAGCAGGGAGCGGGGAGCTTCGCCTAACGCTTTGCTGCCGTCGTTCGAAATAATCGGAAATCGCGGGAAACCGTTGCGAGCTTCTGGGCGTCGTTTCAACGCCGACGAACAATTGCTGTTGCCTACTTTCAGGAGTCGCTGTTCGGGGGGGAAAAAAACAATCGTCATCATGGAAAAAATATTGAATTATTGAAAATTGGCACAAAAGGAATTACCGTAAAATTCACTGGAATTCATTCATTTCACTGGAATTCATTCATTTCACTGGAATTCGTCAAATTCACTGAAATTCGAGCGGGAAATTCGCAATCGTTTTTATCTATCGGCCAATAAATAATTTTCATTCGTGAAATATTTAAGTGTCGAGAAAGAAAGAAAAATCTTTAAATTCCATCAATTTAATCAAATATTACAAATCGTTCGACGCCGGCTCCTCAAATGGAATTAGGTCAAAACTAATGAATGAAAAAATGAAAAAGAGAAATTTGCAAAAACAATACATTTGAAAAACAAATTTTTATCTGCAAATTTTTGTGGTATAAAAAATGCATTACTAATTAAAATAATTACGAAATAATAGTAAAATAATTACCATTAGTAATCAAAAAAAAATATCAAAAAATAATTATTCAAAAATAATTATTAAAAAATAATTATTAAAAAATAATTATCCAAAAATAATTATCCAAAAAGAATTATGCAAAAATTTAGATTAAAAAATAATTATTCAGAAAACTGATAGAAAAAAAATATTTAAAAATAATTCATCAAAAAAAGAGCAAAGACATAAAAATATTAAGAGGAATAGTGAAACATGAAATTACACTGAATTATTTGGAAAATAATATCAAAAATTTTCAATGGAAATTTTGCGAAAAAATCCCGTTGTTATTAAATCATTATCAATTAACTTATAAATACAAATGAAACGCGAGCTAATTGAATTCCAGCATCCGGCGCGTGAGTTCCGAGAACTGTTTTCAAGTAATCAGAGGGCGGGGAACCCCGCCTACGACGAGAGGTCAAGCGAGCTCAAGCGCCAGAGGCAGATGAGTCAGTCAGCTCCGAACTTGAGTCGCATTTCTATCGATGTAATTGAAATTGAACTCCATTCAATGAGAATTCTTCGAATTGAACGAGGTAATTTTTCCAAGGATAGAGGTCGGGGAGTTGAAGGTCTCAGACATATGGTTAGAATAGAATTTAAGTCCGCAAAATTCCATCTTCAAGGGATCCGACTACGACCAACCTCAATTTATTATCGATTGCGAGGTCTGGACGTGAGAAATCGCAATGAGAATCACACCGAAAACATACCGCTTTCGCAAATTTCCGGATTTCTGACTCCTACTGAGAAATTCCTTTTATAATTTCTCCACTTCCCGTCCTTCATTTCGTCCTCCCTCCACCTGTCACTTCTTTTCATCCCCCTCCCTCAGATTCCCCGAAAGTTTTCGCTGTAATAAAGTTTTATTGAAATTTACTTCCCTAATTGAAATTTTAATTCCGAACTTTGTTTTTATTTTTTTTCTCGTCGCCCGCCTCGATTTCGTTCGCCGCCCCGAGACCGCCCGAAGCAAGTTTTTCAGTCAATACTTCGGCTGTTCTCGGCCCCCCCGCCCGAGGCCCGACGACGCACCTGCCTCGCCACGAACTATTCCCGAAGCGAAATGAATTTCTTCCTCAACCCTCCTCTCGTTTCGTCCCCTCTCCTCTCTTCGATTCGTATCGTCTCCTCTCCTCTCTTCGATTCGTCTCCTCTCGCGTTGTTTCTTTCTCGTTCGTAGTGAAACTTTGTCACTTTCATAATAAAAATAGTAATAATGAAGCTGCGGGCGAAGTAAATCGAAGCCGCATCTGTCGGTGGTCCGAAGGGAAGAGATGAGAAGCTTCGACCCTTCGTCCTCCCCGTTCCACCTCCATCCCCAATTATTCGCACATCATCCTTGTCAATCGTTCGTTGTTGTTGTTTCGTTCGCTCGCTAGCTTCACTTTTAACGATCACCTTCTGCCGATTCAGCAGCTCAAGGTCTCAGCTCATCAAGGTCTCGACTCGAGGCAGCCCGGAATAATTGGCAAGCGCCGACGTTTCATCCTTCAATTTCATCTCAGTTTCGGCCTCATCTCGTTTTCGCCATCATCTCAGTTTCGTCTTCATCTCGTTTTCGTCTTCATCTCAGTTTCGTCTTCATCTCGTTTTCGTCTTCATCTCGTTTTCGCCATCATCTTGGTCTTGTCTCAATATTCGCTTCCTTCTCCAACTCAATTTCTTCACAACCTTCGCTTCCGTCTCTCCGTTCACACGCTTCCGTCGACGTCTTTGTCTTTGGCTGTCATGTTGTCTTCCTTCTTATTTCCACATTCTTCCATCTCTCCACCCTTCTCTTTCTCTCCACCCTTCTCTTTCTTACCACCCTCTTCCATCTCTCCACCCTCCACTCCATCGTCCTCTCCTCCTCCCAACGTCGTGTCCTCGTCCCGAGCAAAAGTATTAATTACACGTCTATAACTTGCTAACGAACTTTCAACGGAACACCGAGAGCCGACTCGATCGATGGTCATGGGCGGCGATGGGCGGCTGGGCGTGGCGCAACACGTAAAAATGGGCAAAAGTTCATCGTTGCTGGCTCGGTTGTTGGTTGTCAATTTCATCATAATAATAACTCGACACATGTCGATGATGGCGGCGGAGAGGGGCCGACGACGACGAGGAAACGATGTTCCGAAAAGTTTTTCATCCGCCTCCGAGACCCGAGCTCGATGTTAAAGACGAAAATCGGAAGAATCAATCAATCAATCAGCTTAGAGTTTCGTCCAACTTTCTCGGGTCACTTTGTTGTCTTTTCTATTGTCTCTTTTTTGTTCTCTTTCCCTTTGTCTCTCTCTCTCTCTCACTCTCTGTGTGTTTCTCCCTCTCTCCTTCTCTCTTTCTTCACCACCGCCTGAAAGACTTCGATGTCAATCTGTTCTCGGACGCGTTTCAATTAAAATCCTTTCATGAAGTTTTCATCGCACGAGGGATTTCTCTAACCTCCCTCCCTCTCACGCCCCAACGACCTTGGCTCCGACGCCCTCCGCCCGTACCACGCCCACTCGAAATCCCCACCTTAATCCGGAAATTACGATAAGCCAGATGTGGAAACAATATTTATGGAGCCACATGCGATGGATATTCGACATAAGCTCCGAAGGCCGCACTACGCATTGAGCTGGCCACCTTAAGCCGCTTAGCCAATTGCCGCTTGCAGATGTGGCAACGCCGGCCCGTGGAGAGCACGAGCCAAAGAACTCTCCATTGTCCAACGGTGTCGTCGTTTTTAATCTCTCTCCCACTTGTTTCGACTTCTGACGCACTTTGCTCCGTCTCTTTCGCTCCTGCTGTCGCCTTCTCATCTTTTGTTTACCACTTATTTGTCTTTCGGTTTGAGAAAGTTCGAAATTCAAATTACGTTTGAGATTGTTTCTTATCGCCGTCCTCGGCACCTGTCGATGGATCCACTCCAGTCGAAGGAGGGGCGGCGGCGGGGGCTGTGGGCGGCATCTTCCGCTTGGCGTAGCCTCTTGGGCCGTCGAGAGATTCTCGTCGTCGATAGGCGTCTTGTCTCGCTCGAGATAGATAGATAGCCGCCTGCTGTTCGTCGGAAGTCGTTATCTGCCCCGATATCGCGGTCTTCCATCCACCACCCATCGAACGGGAGCCGATTGTGGTTTCCCGCAAGTATTTGTTTTCCCTAGTTTGCGGAATTATTCACAGGCTAATCATAGCTTGCATAATCCAATGTGTTTTATTCGTCGGAGTTTCATCAACGGAATCTCATTCTCACAACGATCATCTGCTGATGTGTTGGAGAAATTTCCTTCTGCCTCGAGTTCTGCCAACTGAATCGTTCATAAAGGATTCGAAAGAACTCCGGGATTCGATTTCTCCAATTGGTATGAAGTGATACAACAAATTTCAATTACCTTTCATGATTTCCGAAGTTAATCTAAAGACCTAAAAATAGCGATTCCGTCACGCGTCTTTCGCACTCGATCCAGCCAAACCCAAAACCACTCCACGATCCACTTCGATCCATTCGAGATGCGATCTAAATTGCCACTTGTCTCGTCGTAGTCAATTTCTAATCGATAGACAAGTGCTTAGAAGTGAGATTAGTGCTTGTAGGCTATTCTTAGACACGACTTTCCATCGGGTAAAAGTTTTGGAAATCTACTCACGAATTGAATATTACTTTGAGAATGACAAAATTTATTTCCACAAAGTTACTATTCTAAGAACTCTACTATTCTATTATACGAAAGTTATTATGATTAGTAGGATTTCGTTAAAACAAGTGTTTTTAGAACAATTGAATTATTCACCAACCAAACTATATTTACATATTATACAAACCCACATGTTTCCTAAAATACGTTTGTTTATCTAAACATTCAGCTTTAGTTAAAGACCGAAAAGGCTGCATTAAACAAATTGTTCTTTGATTGTTTATTAGTAATTCTTTCGTTCTTCTCCTCAATATTTTCTTTGCCTTCGATACATTCTTCAACTTCCTTCACATAAAACATAAGACAATAAACTGGAATTTGAGTCCTCATCTCTTTGAACTGAGAATTTTCTTCAATCCTCAAGCCTCCTCATCTCTTAAAATATTTGAAACAATAATATGCTGCTTCTTTCTCCATGACGTCGTACAATCGTGTGTTCAATTTCGTTTTAACAAGTGTTTCTAGAACAAGTGAATTATTCAAAGACGAAAGGCTTCTGCGTTGAGCTTTGGAATTTTTGCACCACCCGCGAGCCGACCCAGTGTCGATCGACGATCGCTTGGTCGATCGGCAGGGGGCGGGGGGCGCGGCTATCTGTGCGCGTTAATGAAACGCTGTCGCGGTCGTTATCGCGGCGGCTCACGCTTATCGGCGGAGCGCGTGCCACCTGGGCCGAGGCGCTACTTAAGGGCGCGCCGACGACGGCCCGACATCAGTTCGTTTCGAACCCACCACCCAAGCAAACCGAACCAAACCAAACCTAGTCAACACCATGAAGGCTTTCCTGGCTCTCCTCGCCGTGCTCTGCTGTAAGTTCAACATCCTGGCGATGACTCCGATCATCATCATCACGCCCGACTGATTGATTGATTGATTGATTGATTGATTGATTGATTCTCACTCTTTCTCGACAGGCGCCCAGGGCATCCTCGGCATCAGCATCATCTCGAAGTCCGAGTGGGGCGGTCGCTCGCCCACCTCCAAGTCCTACCTGTCGAAGGGCCTCAGCTACGTGGTGATCCACCACTCGGCCGGCGCCTACTGCAACACGTTGGACACGTGCAAGACCCAGATGAAGAACATGCAGTCCTACCACATGGACTCGCTGGGCTGGGCCGACATCGGCTACAACTACGGCATCGGCGCCGACGGCAACATCTACGAGGGCCGCGGGGCCGGCGTGATGGGCGCCCACGCGACCAGCTGGAACAGCAAGTCGTACGGCATCATGTTCATTGGCAACTACAATGACTACGCCCCGACGGCCACCCAGGTGGCCAAGGCCAAGGAGCTGATCGCCTACCTGGTCAGCCAGGGCTACCTCTCGTCCAGCTACACCATCTACGGCCATCGCCAGGTCGGCAGCACCGAGTGCCCCGGCAACAACCTCTACAACGAGATCAAGACCTGGGCCAACTGGAAGGCCTAAGTCTTCGGCTCGTCATCGACCGTCTTCCCCAGTATTCTGTCACCTCCTGTATTAGTGCAATAAAGCATGCCTTGAATTGAGAACCCGATCCTTTCACTGGGCGGGGGGGTGGGGCGCGGTTTCCTCGGCGACACCGTGAAGCGGGCGACACGTGCCCGCGGCGGCACCTGGCGACGAAGTCGACGCCGTGGAGGAGTCGAATTCCATCCGTTTGCAATCGAATTCAATTCAATTGAAACGAAGCGAAATGAAATGAATTGAAATAAGGACGAATTCGCGAGGTCCTTGTGATCCCTCGCTTCATCTGCATTCGCTCCTTCGGCGCACCCCTAGGATGGGACGTGTTTCGTCATCGCTCGAAGCTCCTTGAAACAATCACACGGAGGAGGAGAAGAAGGAGGATGAAGGGGAGGATAAGAAAGACGTTGAGAAGGTGGTTGAGATAGAGAAGAATGAGTTGAATGCAATAAAGCTGCGCTTCTTCGTCTTCGGAGAAAATGGGCGCAAGTGCATGCAAGTGTCATCCGATAGGATCCTTCGAATCCTCGGAACGATATCCTTTCATTGTTTCCCAATTCCATTTGGCATCACTCGCTCTTTATATTGCTTCGATATTGAACTCTCTCTCCCTATTTTTCCGTCTCTCTATTTCTCTCATCATTCGTCCGTTGTGATTTCTCATTTCTTGTGATCGAAGTAACTGCCTTGTAATAACAATAACCGATGGCCAATGAAACCTTGGGTTCCGACGTCCACTTCATCTGCCCCACCCTCTTCATCTACCTTTTCTCCTCTCTCTCTCTTGACCTCATCCTCGTCCTTCCGGCCCAATTGGTGGGACCTTCAGCCTCGAAGGACCAGCTTCGTATTTCGTATGCAACACGTGCGCCTGATTGCTTTGCAAACACTAACACCGACCTCTCACAAACACCGACCTCTCACAAACACACACACACACACACATACACACACACACACACATACACCGGTAGACATCGTTACCGAGCAGGTGAAGTGCAATTCTTGTGACGTCATAATTGAACCAACGCCACACCTCTTCCGCTTTGTCCTCGACGAGATTCTCGGTAAATAAACAATGGCCGAATCGATTCGAAGGCGAGGCGAATCAATTGGGAGCTCGTTGAGTGCGTGTGTTTGAGTGCCGAAGGTGTCGATGTGTGTGTTTCTGAGTGGAAGCAGTTGCCGGAAATCGAACAAAAGCGAAGGAATCGAGGAAGGAATTTGAGAGCGAGCGAGAGAATCGTTTGGCACCTGAAGATAGGTCACGATTTCTCTCACTTCCTTCGCCAGCTTCTCCTACGGCTCCTCCTCCTTTGGCTCCTCCTTCTCCTTTGGCTCCTCCTCCTCCTTTGGCTCCTGCTGCATCTCAGATCGACACTGTGTTCCTCATCTCCCGAGGGTCCTTCAAAGCGCGAAATCTCCGAACAGAGAGAGAGAGATAAAAATATAGTGAAGGATATAAAATGAGCGATAGCAAGGTTGTTGAAACTTGTTGAACGGAGGATTCAGGAGACGATTCTCAACGTAATTTAACAACTAATTCAACTACTTTACAACATCTTCAGCAACTACAGTTGATGAAAGAATAGTAGTTAAAATAACAAGTGCATCGAATTAAGTTCTCGATTTCGATCGTATTTTTTTTTCGCTGCGATAAATTTCCAACATCCAACATAAAAAAGTATTTAATTCCGCTCTCGAGATACTGCGAGCCTTGGGCGAATCCTTGGAGAAGGATGGAGAAGGAGGGTGAGAGAAAGGGGGAGAGAGAGAGAGAAAGGGAGAGAATGAGAGAGAGAGAGAGAAAGGGAGAGAATGAGAGAGAGAGATGAAAATGAGATATGGGCATTAAAGAAATTAAATGCAAATAATTAAACATTGCTCCGAGGGATGTGTGTGTGTAAGTTTGTATGTGTGTGTAATTCTGTATGTTTGTGTGTGTGTTTTTTTTACTTTGCCAGAGAAAATTCCCACGGTCCGATCGAGAATCCTGGCAGGAGGACATCCGACATCCTTCGGCGCGAGCGTCTCTCCTCAAAGGATCCTTTGGCGACTCCGGTCCAGCGGGCTCTTTGAGGACTCGCGGAGCGTGGTCTGAATGAGGGTGACACGCCCCCCCCCCCTCCCCGGCGCCCACCAACCATCTCCGCCCGCTGTCCAGCGAACGCCGGCGGGTTTAAAGGATTAAAAGAAACTGCGGCAAAAACGGGTCAAAGATGAAGAAGGAGGAAGTGGGCGGTGGTTGGTGGGAGGGGTCGTGGCTTAAAGTACCGAACGAGAAGGGTGGATGGAGAGGGGGGGGGGGGGGGGGGAAATGAGGGAAAGAGACGGGGGGAGTTGTAAACAATGGCGGAGCGATAACAGAATAATCGTATTAAGCCATTTTACGCCCGGCTGAGGTTTCAACTTAACATAAAAGCAACAAAAAACAAGAACAAAAACAACGACAAAAACAAAACAACAAGCAAAACAAGGACAAAAACAAGAAGTAAAACAACGACAAAATTAAAAAATAAAACAACAACCAAAACAACAAGCGAAACAACGACCAAAACGACAAAAGGACGACAGGAGAAAGAAGAAACAACGAACAAAAAAGAAAAAAAATATCATAAAGAGAGAGAATGAACAATTACGACCACAATCACAACAATAAAAGCAACAACAACAACAACGATGACAACAATCATAACAACAACAATCATAACAACAACAATCATAACAACAATAGTAATAAAAACAACAACAACAATAGACAAAACCACGACCACAATGAGCCCCAAGAACAACGTTCACGCTTGAACCCATTCGTTCGTTCGTTCGTTCATTCATTCGTCGGGTCGCTCGCAGTTGAAAATCAAGTCATGTCCTGTTTGTGGTTCCGAATTCGTCCTTTCAACTCCTCTCTTTGAACCCCTTTTCCCTCCTCCGCTCCACCTCCGCTCCACCATCCTCCCATCTCATCCACCCACAGCATTCGCGTCGCGTGAATGTTTAAAATGTTCTTAAAATTTGTTTATGCAAATGTGGGCGTGGACGACGGTTGGGGGGCGACATTGGTTGGTCGCAGTGGTTTCTCTTCCCTTTCTCACCCTCTCTCTCTCTCTCTCCCTCCCTCCCTCTTGTGGTTTCCACCGGTATCGAATTCAATTTGTCTTCGCTCCTCCCGCCGAACCCGGCTTCACATAATCGAATGCTACAACACCAATTACACCGTCCATTAATCTCCGCCAAAGGACGAAGTTGGGATCGACCGGTGGACCTCTGGGTGGGGCGAGATCGAGGGACCCACCTCGATCCAATCGCCAATTAAGCAGATTCCGCGAGTCGAGGCCGACACAGAAACAGAAGCAGAAAACCGCGCCCCTCATAAATCGTCGCTCGCCGTCCACCGTCGATTAGGAAATTATTTCCGAGGCTCGTGATGGATGATCGCGAGGGGCACCATGAGTGAGAGCTGGTGGATGGTGAGGAGAGGGGGTCGGGGTTCGGTGTTCGAAGTGGTTGGGGTCGTGGTTCGATCTGTTGAGGTTCCTGCGGGCGGCCGCGTGGCCGACGCACATCAATCGGAGTCGCTTCGAGGGTCCGTCTCGATTGGGAGATCGCTTCAAGCGATGGTGTTCGTTCTCGATTTTGTTGTTGTTGTTGTTGCTTTTGTTGTTGCTGTTGGTTGGAGCAGTGGCAACGAGATCCGCCTCCGCCCCCCCCCGGCATCACATCACAGCTGTTGCCAAAGTCAGGCTGTCAAAAGCGAAACCGAGCGAAGGCGACAAAAACTCGATTTGAAATTCACTTTGCTGCGATTGCGAGTGTATGCGTGTGTGGTCGGAGTGTGTGGGTATGTGGTTGGAGAGTGTGTGGGTGTGTAGTGCGAGTGTGTGGGTGTGTAGAACGAGTGCGAGTGTGTTTGTGTGGTTCCAATGTGTTAGTGTGTGTGTGCGTTTGACTCGGTTCGAGGCTCGGTTCGGTTTTTTCCACAGTTTGCGGCGAAGAACAAGAAGAAGATTGATGAATGAATCGGCGAGTGGATGGAGGGGATCGTGAGGAGACCGTGAGGGAAACGGCTCGCGAAATTACTTTATGGAAATCGAGTCGCGGACCACACGGTGCGGTTGAATGACTTCGGCGTCCCGCAGGTGGAGCCACAAATCGCAACCGCATCCGATTGCGGCGAGATGGGGACGCGTGATTTCACAGGGTTCGGGAATTGCGAAGTCAAGCGAATTCCTTTAAGGGTCCTTTAAGCTCGGTTGTTCTTAAGTTCAGAATGTTCATCAAGTTCTCCATCTTGTTCCGGTCGCTTCCGTCTTGGTTTCCGTGTCCGCTTTCCTTTTGTTCATGCCCTCAGATTGTCCTCTTCTTCCTCCCTCTCTCTCTCTCTCTTCATCTTCTTCCTCTCCTTCCCCCCTCAACGAACGAACGGTGTCAATTGCTCTGTTCAAGTTCCTCTTGAGGCAGCTTCAGTTGCTTCTCCTGACCACGAAGCTCTTCACATTATACGCGTGTCAGTTGCCTCCCCCTCTCTCTCTCTCTCTCCCCCTCTCTCTCTCTCTTTCTTCCACTTTTCCACCACCGTGTCCAAAGAATCTTTTGAAAACATTTACCTTAGTCTCACTATCGTTCGCTCGCTCATTCTCACCATCTTCTCTCGCTTCCGCTTTCGCTTCTCTGGAATTAATTCACTTCTCGAATCCATTACGAAGACTGGGTCCGCGATTTCTTATCGCTGGTGTCGCTCGGGCGCCCCTCATCAGCAGCAGTAGCAGCAGCAGGAACAACAACAAATACAACAACAATAACACTGACATCAACAACATGAATAGGCACAATAACAACAATCACATTGACATCAACAACATCATCTTCTCAATGTTGTTATCTGTAGAATTCACCGGCCGAGTTTAAAACGGACTTCACCGATACCTCCTACAACAACAACAACAACAAGGTTAACAACAACATAAATGGGATCAAGAACAACTACAACAACAACAACTTCATAAACAACAATACTATCAGCAACAACAACAACATGTATGACGATAGCAACATCATCGTCATCGTCGTCGACTTCATGTCCATTAAGTGTTTCCCCAATAATTACGAGCCTAGTCATTCAAGTAGTTGTTGTTATTGTTGCTATTCTTGTTGTTGTTGTTGTTGCCGTTGAAATCTCCTTCAGCCTTGTCTTTGCATCTCCTTCACTGACCCATCTTCCATCTCGCTTGCTCTGTCGCGGTCGTCGCTTTCGTTGCTGCCTCTTCGGGAAAAGTTTTATGAATTCAATTTGAAGGGCTCGAGGCGGGTTTGTCACGGTTCGCAGGGGAGCCGAAGGACCTCCTCCTGCTCCTTAAGGAGACGTCGACGAGGACGACAACAACGACAAGAAGAAGAAGAATACGAAGAAGTTCTGCTGTCCTCGCGTCGGAAACGCTTTGAAAACATTTCGGCGAAACAAAAGACGAGGCGAAGGACGCCGACGACAAGGATAGTGATTGCTCCCGAGGTGAGAGAGGGCGAGAGGGAGAGAGAGAGAGAGAGGGAGAGATGTGGGCGACTGTCTCAAGTTACGGTCGAATGGTGGCTGCGACGGAGTCAGAGCGAGAGGGACGGAGATATTTATAGTGGGAGGGAATGAAGGAGAAATTCACTGTTCGCATTCCGGGTCCAAATCGAGTGCCGGACTCATCCGGAGTTCGGCCTTGGATCCACTCCTTCGGGTTGTCGTCGTTCAGGTCCATCCGCCCTTTTCTCTCTCTCTCTCTCTCTCTCCGTCTCCTCCATCTCCTTCCACTTCCTTCCACCTCCTCCTCCCACCCAGAGTTCGCCCAACTTCACCCGAATCCTACGCCTCCAGATTCGCAATTGTGTCCGACTGAATTTCATCCTACTTCACGGGAGTTTGTGTCCTTTATCTCCCCGCCCCCTGGACCCCCGCTGTCCGAGTCCTTTTGTGTCCTCCATTGTGTCGGCTCGTGCGCGCGCTCCTTTGTGAGTGAATGAGAATGAATGAATGAATAGTGTGGGGGCGGAAGGTAATGGGGCGATAATTGTAATCCTGTTAAGTGATTTCAGGCGAACCGCAGCGTTTCGGCCACGCCAACTGTCTCTTAGTGCGAATAGTTGCCCAATAATTACTCCGTCCGCCACGGCGAATGGGTTCAATGCGTTTCCAAAGGGTTCTCTCGGCCGTTTAATTACACCGAGGATTATGATTAATCGTCTACTTGTTCGCCGGCTCGAATTAATCGCCGCTCCTTTCGTTGCAGGCGCCCAGGATGAAGGCCCACCAGCTGCAGGCCGCCTTCGCGCGTCGCCGCGAGGTCGCCCATCAGCGGGCCGAGCGCTCGGAGGCCGTCAACCGCTACTACGACCACTGGGGCAAGGTGACCAGCCGCTTCGAGAACTGGACGACGCCCGAATACTACGCCCAGGCCGAGGAGCAGCTGCAGCAGACGCGCGAGCGCAAGGCCAAAGCGCAGCGGCTGGAGGAGCGCCGTGCGAAGCTTCGCTCTCTGATCGCCAGCGAGACGGCGCAGCTGGAGCGCGAGCTGAAGGAACGCGAGAGGCCGCGAAGTCGCTCGCGAGCCCACGTCCCGACCGAGACGCTGGCGAAGATCGAGCAGCAGGCGCGCGAGCGAGAGCAGATCAAGCGCAAGTTGGATCTGGAGGCCAAGCTCTACGGCCGCTGGCGCCACGGCGTCGATGACGAGAATCTGATCTTCGAGTCCAAGTCGGACAACCAGGTGCTGGCCAAGCTCAACTGGCTGGACAAGCAGGTGAGTGCGATCGACGAAAAGGGAAACAAATATTAATAAATAGCCAGTATATAATTAATAATCGAAAAATACTTCTTTAAAAATATCATAAGCAAATGTTTAAATTCAATATAATAAAAAACAAATTTTACAATTTTCAATCGAATTCAACATTTTCAAAAGATATCAAAATTTTAATTTTTTTAATAAATCAAAATTTTTAGTAAAAATCAAAATTTTCAGTAAAATTCCAAATTTTCGGTAGAAATCCAAATTTTCAACAGAAATCAAAATTTTCAGTAGAAATCAAAATTTTCAGTAGAAATCAAAATTTTCAGTAGAAATCAAAATTTTCAGGTAGAAATCCAAATTTTCAATAGAAATCCAAATTTTAATAGAAATAGAAATTTAAAAATTTCAGTTGAAATCAATATTTTCAATAGGAATTAAAATTTTCGGTGAAATAAAAATTTTCAATAGATATTAAAATTTTCAATAGAAATAATTTTCAATAGAAATCAAAATTTTCAATAGAAATCAAAATTTTCAGTAAAATTCCAAATTTTCGGTAGAAATCCAAATTTTCAATAGAAATCTAAATTTGCAGTAATTTAAATTTTCAATAGAAATCAAAATTTTCAATAGAATTTCAAATTTTCAATAGAATTTAAATTTTTTTATAGAAATCTAAATTTTTAATGGAAATCTAAATTTTCAATAGATTTCAAAATTTACAGTAAAAATTAAAATTTTCAGTAAAAATTAAAATTTTCAGTAAAAATTAAAATTTTCAGTAAAAATTAAAATTTTCAGTAAAAATTAAAATTTTCAGTAAAAATTAAAATTTTCAGTAAAAATTAAAATTTTCAATAGAAATCAAAATTTTCAATAGAAATCGAAATATCAATAGAAGTCTATGTTTTCAATAAAAATCTGAATTTTCAATAAAATTTAAAATTTTCAATAGAATTTAAAATTTTCAATAGAATTAAAAATTTTTAATAGAATTTAAAATTTTCAATAGAATTTAAAATTTTCAATAGAATTTAAAATTTTCCATAGAATTTAAAATTTTCAATAGAATTTAAAATTTTCAATAGAATTTAAAATTTTCAATAGAATTTAAAATTTTCAATAGAATTTAAAATTTTCAATAGAATTTAAAATTTTCAATAGAATTTAAAATTTTCAATAGAATTTAAAATTTTCAATAGAATTTAAAATTTTCAATAGAATTTAAAATTTTCAATAGAATTTAAAATTTTCAATAGAATTTAAAATTTTCAATAGAATTTAAAATTTTCAATAGAATTTAAAATTTTCAAAAGAATTTCAAATTTTCAAAAGAATTTCAAATTTTTAATAGAATTTCAAATTTTTAATATAATTTAAAATTTTCAATAGAATTTCAAATTTTCAATAGAATTTCAAATTTTCGATGGAATTAAAAATTTTCAATAGAATTTAAAATTTTCAATAGAATTTAAAATTTTCAATAGAATTTAAAATTTTCAATAGAATTTCAAATTTTCAGTAGAATTTCAAATTTTTAATAGAATTTCAAATTTTTAATATAATTTAAAATTTTCAATAGAATTTCAAATTTTCAATAGAATTTCAAATTTTCAATAGAATTTCAAATTTTCAATAGAATTAAAAATTTTCAATAGAATTAAAAATTTTCAATAGAATTAAAAATTTTCAATAGAATTAAAAATTTTCAATAGAATTTAAAATTTTCAATAGAATTTAAAATTTTCAATAGAATTTAAAATTTTCAATAGAATTTAACATTTTCAATAGAATTTAAAATGTTCAATAGAATTTAACATTTTCAATAGAATTAAAAATTTTCAATAGAATTAAAAATTTTCAATAGAATTAAAAATTTTCAATAGAATTAAAAATTTTCAATAGAATTAAAAATTTTCAATAGAATTAAAAATTTTCAATAGAATTTAAAATTTTCAATAGAATTTAAAATTTTCAATAGAATTTAACATTTTCAATAGAATTTAAAATTTTCAATAGAATTAAAAATTTTCAATAGAATTAAAAATTTTTAATAGAATTAAAAATTTTCAATAGAATTAAAAATTTTCAATAGAATTAAAAATTTTCAATAGAATTAAAATTAAACAAAGTTTTGAATATAAATTAAAATTTTAGATAGAAATCTAAATTTTTAATTAAATTCAATATTTAAAAACAAAAAAATAAAATTTATATCAGTAGTCAAAAAATTCATAATTTTCAATAAAATTTTAATTGTTTACTATATAATAAAGATTAAGATTTTTACTAAATTGGTAATTTAATTTCCCCGACCAGGTCGAGGACCAGCTGGAGCGCGAGCGTGAAGAGGCCCAGGCCGACGAGCGGCGGCTGCGGCTGCAGGAGGAGCTGCGCCGTACGGAGCAGACGCAGAAGGAGCGCCAGGAGATCCGCGAGCAGGAGCTGCGCCAGATCCGAGCGCTGCAGGAGCGCCACCTGGAGCAGCTGCGCGAGCGGCAGCGCGAGAGCGACGCCCTCAAGGAGCAGGAGGCGGGGCTGCGCACGCTGCAGGCCGACCTGGAGAAGGAGCTCGAGCTGCTGATCGAGAGCGCGGCCGTCCCGCCGGAGCCGGCCGAGGTCTCGCAGGCCTACAACCTGAAGAAGATCAAGCTCTTCATCCGCCGCCGCTCCGAGGCCTTCCGCAACCAGATCCAGCTGACCGTCGAGCTGCTGCGCCGACTGCGCCCGAGCGTCGGCGACGAGGAGCGGCTGCGCGAGCTGCTCGACCGCTGCGAGACGCAGCACGCGGCCGAGGCCCAGACGCTGACGCAGCTCGAGGCCATGTACGAGTCGGAGGCGAAGCACAGTCTGCAGCGCTGCGAGGAGCTGTGGCAGGCGCAGCTGCTGGAGCGCGTCCACGACGTCCGCGCCCTGCTGCGCGCCGAGCAGGGGGCGTTGGGGGCGCGGCTGCAGGACAACCTGCGGCGCCAGGGCGAGCTGATCGAGCTGCGCGCCACCCACCTGGCCTCGATCGAGGCCTCCAACGAGCAGCTGAAGGCGCTGGCCCAGGAGCAGGCGGACTCGCCACGCCTCCCGCCGCCCGACGAGCCACCCTCACGCCCGCCATCGGAGGGCGTGAGGGTGGCGCCCACGCCCACGGCCGCCCCCAGCTCCCTGCCCAAGGTGACCAGCTCCTTCAGCAACCTCAATCTGGACGTGTGGCAGGATCTGGCGTCGGCCCGCGGCGGCGTCGACTCGCCGCGTCTCCAGAGCCAGCGCTCGCTGCAGGTGGTCACGCCCGATACGGCCGAGAGGCCGCGGTTCGCACGTAAACGTGTGGCCTGGACCTGACCACGCCCCCCTGGGCTGTTGTAGCCCCCATTTAGCAGCTGCTTTAGTGCCTTAATTAGACGCTCTTTTAACGCCCTAACTTGCCACTAGTTTAGTGTATTATTTTGTCCTTATTTTGGAGTCTTAATTTGCACCTATTTTGGAGTCTTAATTTGTCCTTATTTTGGAGTCTTAATTTGCACCTATTTTGGAGTCTTAATTTGTCCCTATTTTAGATCCTCAATTTGCCCCCCAATCAGCCCCCTTTTAATTTCTCCATTTGTATCAAATTCCGAACTGAATGTAATTCCCGAAGCTCTTCTGTTTAACTCCAATAAAGAACTCTTGACTGACACGATTTGTTTTGTTTTTCTTTCTCTTGTTCTCGTTCGCTTGAACCGCGTTCCAGGTGGCCGCGATGCCGACGCTGATAACAGTTGTTCCGGATGTAATGGAGGAGTCGTCTCCCCAGCGATTTTTACTCCATTCTCACTCCCTCTTCCTCCCCCCCCCCCCTTATCCTTATTCCTACCCCCCTTGAGCTCGGCTGCTGCCCGCCTCGACCGGATCGCGGCGTTCGCGTGCCGTAAAACGGTCATTGTGTCAGCTTAGAGCCGCCCCTTCCGACCACGCCCCCTCTCCCTCCAGAACTCCTGGACGTGTGGCGCCCTTGGGGCCGTTGCCGCCACCTCCACCATCCCCACCCCACCGCTCGTGGAATGTTTTGTAAGCCACATGTTTAATTATTAAGTAACAGACCAGCTCGCGTCCGTCCGGCCTCCGAGTGTGCGAGTGCTCGCCTTGTGTATGTGTGAGTGTGTGTATGTGTGTATGGCGCCCGGTTTCCGCCGTCGTTTTCCTGCCTTCCATTTCCTCCTTCTCCTCTCCCTCCTCTGACTCTATTCCCCACCTCGTCCTTTAGTGAAAAATAATGCAGCGTGAAATGAGTTTTTAAATTATTTTCTCCGTTTAAGTTGCACGTAATTCCAGACCGGGTGAGGGAGAGGGGGCGTGGCCTGGGACGGCCTGATTCCATCGACTACGTCCCTCGTTCCATTCACGCTCCATTCCTCACCTCGTCCCCTGCCATCGCTTGTTTTAATGAGTGTTTTGGGTCACGTGTGAGGCCGCGTTTTAATTGCGATCTTCAGAGAGGGAGAGAGAGAGACGACAAGGTCGTGATTGCTGTTTATGTGGCCTAGTGGGAAGCTGTCTCCACCTCCCTCTTGGGGATGCTGCACTTGAGAAGGTCCTTCGTGGAATGAGGTCTGGTTCATGGGCTCATTTGGTCGAGTGGTTCAGACATGGGTTTGTTGTTGTCTCTCTATGATCAATCCTTCGAAAGAGTCGACCTTTAGTCCACCTGTTCAGCTTCTCCTTTCCTGTAAGATGTCTCCTCAACCTTCCTTTTCTACTCCTTCAAGATGTTTTCTCATCCTTCCTTCTCATCCTCCCATTCTTCCTTCTCATCCTCCCATTCTTCCTTCTCTTCCCTTTTGTGATGCAGCCGAATCAACTCTGGTCCGTTCGAGGGAAAATTAAAAAACGCCCCCGCCTCGCCTTGTACGCAATTAATCTAATTTAAAAGCCCAAGTTCCCGGCCACAATTTCTTTCAACTCGTCTCGTTCAACTCGTTTCGTTTCATCTCGTTTCGTTTCGTCTCGTTTCGTCTCACTGAACTTCTGGTCTTCTCCTCCGCTGACCACATTCAGACTGAAGGCAGTTGGTCGGCGATGGTCGGAGGGAGGTGGGGTCCAAAATGTTGCCGAACAACGGGGCAAGAACAACAATGAAAAGAACAACAACAACATCTAGAACCACAACAACAAGGACCGCTGGACAGCGTGCAACGAAATGAAAGCCACGTCTTTGTCGGACGGCAGGACATGGAGTCCATGGGGAGCAGCGTGAGTCGTCGAGTCGTTGCATACTTTTGGGCTTAAATGAAATTACGCTGCACTTGAAGTGCACCGCGAGCATCCGAGCTCTCTGTCCTCGGCTGTGCGCGGAGGCGGTGGTCGGGGGGCGTGGCACGGGCAGCTCCTTGAAGTCCGCTGCGAGCGAAATAATTGAAAAGCGAAATTCCCAGTTTCATTTTCTGACAAGGAAATTGAAAAAATCTGGACGGAAGCGGTTGGGTGTCGTCGCGGGAGTAGGAGCGGAGGCGGAGGCGGTGGCGGGAGGGGGCGGGGCCACTTTCTTTGCGATGTTTTCTAGGTTTCCTCGTGCTTCGCCCCGCTTCGTTTCCGCTTCCTGCGGTCTCGGCACGAACCTGACTGACTGCGCCTTTGCATGAAATAATTTCGAGCTGCGTTTTCGCCCATCGTTCTCCGCTTCTTCTTCTTCTTCTTTTACTACTTCTTCTCCTTCGCCTTCGGAGGGAGCGAAAGACGGTCGGGTGGGGCACGAGTCGAATTCCTCGTTTATTTGCTCTGCACTTAAGGAAATTGCAACGCGCCTAAAAGCATGCTGCGCGAAAATTGCTCATTCCGCCGCGGGTCCTTCGGCTGCTGCCAAGTGTTGTTCTTTGCGCGCACGACTATTTTTCCATATCTCCATCTCCATCTTCCTCTCTCTCTCAATATCTATCTTAATGTCTCTCTCTCTCTTGTTCAAGGCTCTCGATTTCCATTCTCGTTTTCCTCGTTCAATTCTCGTTTTCCTCGTTCAATTCTCGCTTTTGTTTGTCCTTCCTGTCTCGATCTCCTCCGCAATCTCATGTCTCTTCCTCATCCTCTTGTCTCCTTCTCCTCCTGTCTCTTCTCCTCCTCCTGTCTCTTTCTCCTCTTGTCTCTTCTCCTCCTCGGTGTCTTCTCCTTTGTCCCTTGGTCGATGCAAATCTGTCCAACCTTATTCAATCTTCTGTGCTGTTATCGCACTTGTTATCTCTCTCTCCCACTCCCGCCCATCCGGTCTCCTCCCGGCATCCAATTATCACCTTCCGACTGACTCGTCTCGCACCATGTCGTCCATCATCATCATCATGATCGAGTCCAAACGAGTCCATTCATGGATACTACTCACATTCCTTTCGCTTTCAGCTCTCACATTCCCTTCGCTTTCAGCTCTCACATTCCCTTCGCTTTCAGCTCTCACATTCCCTTCGCATTCACCACCTTCCATCAAATCGTCGTTCATACTTTTCGGTCGTTGCCATATTTCATCCAATCTCTCTCTCTATATCGGGATTTCATGAAATTTCAGGCCCATCTTTGACTACGAAAAATTTCCATCTTTACTTTGTACAGAACGTGTTTCTTCCCTACCTTGGGATAATATCCCATTATTCTGATAGCTCTGTACCATTAATTGACCTCCTCGTCATGATGGACCGAAACATGGAACATAGTACCAGATAATTTCCTCCCATTTTCTCCTGTTTCTTTGCGAGAAGACCTTCAGTCACCACGACAACCCTCTCAGACCGTACCGTCTCAACTTTTCCATATCTACTCTGGCCCCTTATCGGAACTCCTTTTAGCGAACCCTCGGTTTTCCTCCACCATTCGACCCGGGCCACATTTTTTCCGTGTAATTTCTTACCTCATCCTTGGTCTCTTCGTTCTTTCATCTCTGTTTTTCCCTTCGCCCTCGGCTCCTTCGTCCTCCTCGTCCCCCGACCGCTGTCTGTTTGTTTTCAATTCCTATTCATTCTCCTGCCAAGAGCTCGTTTCGCTGTCGCCTCGTGCTCGAGCTCGAGTTCGAAATGTTTTTTCAGTGGTCGTCGGCTCCCCGACTGTCTGTCTGTCTGCCTGGCTGGCTGGCGTTCGGTCGGGCGTTTGGTCTCGAGGACCCTTCGCATGTTAAATTGTTGTAAATTCAATCTCGAAGTCCTTAACGTGCAGACAAGTAACACGTTCCGTTAGCATAAAATAAACCAACAAAACGGTGTTGCATGCAACATGAGCATGTTTCCTGCGGCGCTCGCTCGCTATCTCTCTCTCTCTTTCCCTCACTTGCTCTTATCTATCTCTCTTTCTTTTGCTCCCCCAACGTCTTCTGCTGCCGAGGCTGAGGAATCCGTTTTCGTGGGCGTCGGGACGGCGACTCAAGGACCCTTGCGAGCAGTTTTTTAGGGGCTTCGTCGCCCGCAGCTAGCTGTCTCTCTCTCTCTCTCTTCTACCCCCCTCTATCTCTATCTCGTCTTCGCTGCTCTCGGGCAGTCGTCCTGGAAGGCTTTGTCCATTCATTTATGAAAATGGCAGGAACCGAAAACACTTCGTTGCACAAAGCGCTCGGAAGTGCGGCTGTCCTTGTCTCTCTCTCTCTCTGTCACTCTCTGTCACTCTCTCCCCCACTGTTTGCTTTGTATGCGCGTGTCTTGGTTGCGTGTGCGAGCGGGACGGCGAATCGGACGGACTGCTCGGGTCGCCCCAACCGGTGACACATTTTAATTATCGTCCTGCAGACACACCGCGACCCGGGTCGACGTCCTGCGAGTTCTTGTCGTCGTCGTCTTCGTCGTTTCTGCTCCTTCCCAAAGAACGGACCAAGAATCAGACCAACAAACCGGACCCAAAACCCATCATTAACTCGAAGGTAGTCGTCGTCCTCGGAAGTGATTCTCGCCTTAAGAGGTCCTTGATTCTCCTGCTGCCGAGGAGATCATCCGCCACTCGTCCATCGTCCCCGACTCGATTCGACTCGTCTGCGCCAGTAGCCGATGCCCGGCTCACGTGACTCAATACATAACGTGACCCACCTCGGAAGCAATTTCTCCGATATTTATTTATATTTCGTAGGAAGCTTCTTCACACAAACACACACAGGATGAGCCACGACTGAAGACCGACGCCTTGCTTTGCTTGTTCTTCTTCTTCTTGTTCTTCGACTCCTTTCGACCGACGGGCGCCCTGGCCCAAAAATTAATTGCATTTCTTGTGCGCCGAATTTATCATCGCCTACAGAGAAAAACCTTCCTCCTTCCTCCCCCCGTCCCAACGACCACAGGACGCAGTCCATCGTCCGCTGTCCAGACTCGAGTGGATCCCTCCAGGTCGTCCTTCGTTTCTCATCCTGTGTTCATCGTCTTTCTCCCTCGCCTTCGTCAGACCCTCGTCTTTCGTTCTCATCGTGGTCTAGTCTTCATCGTCCTCAGTCTCAGTTTCAGTCTCAGGCCACCTGCATCGAAGCTCGTGCTCGAATTAATAGCATTTTCTTCTTCCTGGCCGCAGCGCACTATCCTGCGATTATTGGCCAAGTTTCGATGATGCAGTAAATAAATAAGTGCACACCCGCCCTCCCCACCCTTCGTCCCACTCGTCCCTCCCGAGGTGCAAACAAAGTGGAAAATGTTTAAATTTAGTCCGGCAAAAGCAAAATACAAAATAGCGCTTACGTGTTGTGGCCCGGTGCGACGACCCGGTTGGGGGCGCCGTCGTGACCGGAAGTCGTCAGAGCGAGGAAGAGAAGAGAGAGAAGGAGAGACAGACGATCGGTTGGGCCGAGGGTCGGTCGGGGGCAGTCGGTGCATAAATTCACTTTAGTTGATACCGAAGTGCTGCGCCCGCATATATTGAGGCAATAACTTAGGATCCCGACAGCCGGCAACCCTATCTGCATGCCGAGGGGGGTCCGAGGGGGGTTTGGTGCGGCGTGTGCTCCTGGGTCGGCGCGTGAGACTTCCTTCCGCCGTCCTTCTTCCGCTCGCCAGTCGTTCTTCTTTCACCCAACGTCCTTCTTTCACCCAACGTCCTTCCTTCACCCATCGTCCTTCTTTGGACCATCGTCCTTTGGTTCGCCATCGTCCGCCTTTCGCTCTCTTTTCGCCCTGGAAGACTCGCCTTGTGGTCGACGAGGGCTCGGGCAAGGGGGTCGGTCAGGTGCCAAGATCCACTTCGATTCATTGGAAGTGTGGCTGCAGCGGAAGCGAGTTTCACTCACTTTGTTGTGGCTGCCGACGTCGACGCAGACGCTCCGTGGCCAGGCGAAGACCAAAGCAAAGAAACACAAACAGAGAGAGAGAGAGAGAGAGAGAGAGTGTATGAGGAAGGGACCTTTGAAATTTATGAGTGTGGAGGTGGAGCTCTTCTATGAATCCGAGAATGAGAGAGAGAGGGAGAGAGAGAGTCGAAGTTCACTTCGCGCGTGGTCGGAGGGATCTTCGAGCGCTTTATTGGAGCGAAAACATCAACTAATTAAAGCTCGACAATGACAATGGTCTGGTCGAGGGAGTTGGGGGCGTGGCAGATCCCCCTCGATCGTCATTAAAATGTTGCTATCTTTGTTGTTGTTGTTCTCATAGTCGTCGTCCTGTGTGTTGTCGCTGCAGTTAAGTCGGAAATATTTACTCTGTCGTCGTTGTCGTCGTTGTCGTCATCGTCGTCGAAGAGAAATGACGACGCACCACCTCGGTTCGCCCCTCTTGCCACGCCCCTATTGCAGCCGCCCACACAATTTCACAATTTTTCAAAAGGCTTAACCGGAGTCTTATCTCGAGCTCATAACTTTTAAACTGCAGACATCGTCAGGACGACGAGAACGACTGTCGAGTATGATGACGAGGACGTCGGCTGCAGTCGGGATTCATTGGCGAACAAAGTGCTTACAGGATGTTAATAAATAAACCGGGTCGAGAAGAATGAGAAGGAGCCAGAAGAGATTTCGGAGGAGACGGATTCGAGGCGATGGAGGTCGAAGGGATTCCGGCTGCAGCAGGATAACGTTATCCTCCGACGGATGCCTGGGCGGAGTTGATAATCGGAAATAAATAAGAAATGACTGCGAGGAGCAGAAGAGAAGAAGAGCGACTGAGAGGAGGGCCGGATGTGGGGGGGCTGGTGGTGGGAGGCGGACAATTATTCAATGCCAGGAGAATGTGCGAAGATATGCGCATAAATATTTTATTCTCTCCTCGAGGTCCTGCCCAGGCGTCGCCCCACCTCGAGATCGAATCCGACTGTCTCTCTGAGTGAGTGCGAGAGAGTAGGCGAAAGGATGAAGGGCAAAGGATGATGGGCGAAGCAACCAGAGGAGAAGGAGAGCAAGTGAAAGAGATAGATGAAATCAGAGTGGGACCGAGAGTCGGACTCACATGCGTGGCTCGGGTTCGTTCGGTCTCGTTCTTGTTCTCGTTCTTGTTCTTGGGGCTCGACATGATCGATGCCGTTCAATTACTCAGCGACTCCGGCAACTGGTGCATCAATCAGGCAGTCACTCAAAACGTCAGTGGATGCGATAAATTTGCGACTTTAGTGGGGCACAACAATAAAACAGCAACAAGAATGAGGACAACAAAAAAACAAAGATAACAATAACAACAACGAAGATAACAATAACAACAACGAAGATAACAATAACAACAACGAAGATAACAACAACAACAACAATAACAACAACAACAACGAACACGATGACGACGACAACGACAAACGAAGAAGAAGAAGAAGATGAATACAAACAAAATCACTATCGTAAACAACAAGGACAACAAAGGAAGCCGAACGGAAGAAATGCGGGAATCCGGAGAAGCAGCAGCAGAGAAGATGGAGAAAGAGAGGGGGAGACGGAGCTGGAAAAGGACAGAGAAGTAGCAGATCAACGGATGAATCGGGAGAATCAACAGAAGACGAACGGAGCGAAGGCGGTGGAGGAGGAGGAGGGGAGGCGTGGCTTTCATCGTCTGGCTGATGCATCGCAGTCCTGAGTGTCGAGTGTCGATGGGGCGAAAAGGGGTTGAGTTCATGAACTGGTCTGAGGATTTCAGAAGGATCGAAGAAGAAGATAAAGAAGAGAAAAATGAGGAAGAAGGAGAAGAAGATAAGGAAGAGAAAAATGAGGAAGAAGAAAAGGATGAGGAGAAGAAAAGGATGAGGCAGAATAGACCACCGGAAGAAGTGCCCAGATAAACAAAACTCGCTCTCCTTTGTCTCGCTCTCTCTCTCTCTGACTAAGTGCTTCCACTACCTATCTCTCTCTCTCTCTCGATTTGTGTCTCTTATTTTGGGAGATGATTTGGTAGGATGGGGGTAGGAGGGGCGTCAGGGGGGCGTGGCGATGGCCTCTGTTTGGACACAGGTCGCCACCTGCGTTGACCGGGTGGCAACGCCGCGAAACCCTTTGGCATGGCGTCGACGTCGCGAGGCCAGACGTGACTGCGTCGAGCATCGAAGCCGTGCGACATGGCTGATGTTTCCAGAGGCGTCGCGGGGAGAGCGGGGCGAGGAGGACGCCATCAGTCACGCGCTCGCTCGAAGAGAGTGAGACAAAGAGATACTTGCGTGTGTGTGCGTGCGAAGCCTTCTCGCCGACGTGTCTCGATTTGTCTTTCGCTTCGTTTCTCGCCTCGTTTTTGCCCCATTGTTCTCCGATGCCGTCCACGCCTCGCCGCGCCTCCTCCCGAGGTCAAAGGTCGCCTCGATCGACACTCGATATTTGTTTGCCAACGACCCCGTCTCAACCCCGGCCCTGCCCTCGCTACGCGACTCCAGACCCCGCTTGTCGTCGCCGACTAAACGCGTTTTTGTCTCTAACTCCATCTCTTTCGTCGCCACCCCCAAGGGCAGCAGCTCGTCGACCTTGGGCAGAGGCGAAATTAATTTCGATCCCTCTGGGAGAGGGCGACCTTTCATCATCCTTCTCCTTTCCACACTCCTGCCACCCTCCACCACCCGCCTTGAATTTGAATTGACATCGAATTGATCTCACTTTCAGGTCCACGACCAACGGTTTGAAAGGTTGAACGGGTTAAATCGAGTCTCTTTCACGAGTTCCTTTAACTAAGCCAGAGAATAGCGAGAATGGAGCTAAACTCACTCAAAATCCCTCATCCTATCTCCCTCTCACACAGGGTGGGGGGGGGTAAGACTCGCTGAATAAATTCAACAGGAAGTCGTGCGGGGCGCAAAGTCGAAAGAATTCCAGACGATGGAGCCAAAGGACCAGAATGAGATGGATGGCAATGGGGAGTGAGGGAGAAGCAAGATAGAGAGAGAGAGAGAGGGAGAAGGGGACGAGGATAAATGGGGAGCCGGAAGAACAGCGCACGATTGAGGAAATTATTATTTTGATTTAAATGCATTGCTCTCTGGCGGCAAGTGTTGCTCGTTCCCGTTCCTCTTCCGATCCCTCGTCGTTGATGTTGTTTGATGGTGGTGTTGATAGCGCTGTTGATGTTGCTACTTCTCTGTTCGGGCTGCATGTTGTTGCTGTTGTTGTTGATGTTCTGTTTTTGTCGATGTTCTTTTTGTTGTTGTTCATCACACTCTGTTGTTATTGCCGCACCCGGAGTGTTGATGCGAATGCGTTTCATTCCTCCTAATGGCGCTCGCTGCGCTTCCGTTCGACTGGCGCTGCATCGACGAGCAGCAAAGGACCAAGAGAGAGAGGAGATGGAGATGGAGAGAGGGTGAGAGAGGAAGAAGGCAGAGAGAAACACAGAGAAGAGCAAAGGATCGGGTGCAAAACGAACAGCGCAAAGGATGCCTGATGAAATTGTTAAATTGAATTAAAAAATCAACTTCATGCTTCAGAAGGCATTGCACCAATTCGCATTCCTCGCTCGCATTCGCATTCGCTTTCCATTCTCATTTTCGTTTGCTTTTGCTCTTTCTGAAATCATTCTCCATTCATTCCCTCTTCCCTCTTCCATCAACCCATCACTCTTCATCTTCCCTCATCCCTCATCTTCCCTCATCATTTCTCTCTCTCTCCGCCTTTATCCTTTATCCTTTCTCTTGCATTCCTTTCCGTCTGAAATTTAAATGCAAACGAAACCGCAACGCGACGGCTCCACAGTTCGGACGCACGCATGAGGATCGCGCTTTTTCTTTCCTTGTACTCGTCCTTTTCTTTCTCGTTCTCGACTTCCACGCCGTCGTCCTTTGAGACAATTATCGCCTCTCGTGCCACGTGACCGTCGTCGCCTGTCGCAGCCCCTGATGACAACGACGATGGCGACAACGGAAACGATGACGACTGCGACGATTGAACGAGGAATTCGCAGCAGCTCGGCGAGGACTCGACAATCGCTGCGCGGTGGCGGAAACGGAAACGCAGCCGACATGTCTGCGAACGACTCCCGGCCGACACTCGATCATTCACTTTCCCCTTCCGTCTTCACTCTCTTCTTCACTCTTCTCTCTTCTTCACTCTCTCTCACAGTCTCTCACTTCATCTTTCACGTTCTTCTTCCCTCTCAATTTCCTCTCTCTCAATCCCTTTTGCAATCACTGAACCCGAAATCACGCGGCCTCGGCTGTCCTTCGACCGCAAGGATTTATCTGACGAACTTCGGTCGCCGTGAGGGCGTCGGAATTTTTCGATTCGCCAACGCCTTCCGCAGGAACTCCTCGGGAATCGAATGGAATCGACTCGACGCCCCCTCCGCCCCCTTTCGTTTGTGCGGAAGGCGACTCTGCACTTCCGGTTCCGTTTCCGGTTGCGATGACGATGGCGATGGTGGGGATTTTTGCCGCAGTGTAATTACCGTTGGTCAAGCGGGTCCACCTCGGGCCGAACGAAGGATCCTGCCGCGAAATCTAATTAAGACTCAATCACACACACTCACGTACAGTGAACGCTACAGAGACACACACAATCGAGGCTCACATACACACACAATCTTTTCACACACACACACACACACAGCGACACTCACACTTACACTCACACTTACACGCACACGGATGGTCTCACTTTCAATTAGAGTTGCGATTTGTTGTTGCAGATGTTGCTATGATTGCTGCTGTTGTTGTGGTTGTGATTTTTCTCCTTGTTGTTGTGACTGTAGTTGTGATCGGTGTTGTTTTTGTTGTTGTCATGTTTCTCTCTTTATTATAATTGTTGTTGTTCTCACTTTTGTTCAACATCTTCTTCTTCGTGCTATTATTGTGGCAATTGTTGTTGTTGTTATTATTATTGTTGTTATTGTTGTTGCTGAAACAACATCCACCGTCGCTGGCGATACTCGTTAAACACCAACAAATAATTGCATTGGAAATTATGATCTCGTTCTCACGAAACTGCAGTTGTTCTTTCTCTTTCTCTCTCTCTCTCTCTCTCTCTCTATCATTCCTTCATTTTCTTCCCTTCTCTGTCTTTCTCTTCATTTTCCCCTTTCTCTCTTCCTCTTCTATCGCATGTCCTTCTTTCCGCTTTTTGCTGGACTTCGGAACCCGCAAAAACTTCGTCCTGTGCACGGCGGATGCGGAGCCGAAGTAAACGGGGCGGAAGCAAAAAATCGCTCCGATAGTGGGAGGGATGGAGAAACTGATGGAAGAAGAGAGAGGGAGAAAGTGATGAAAGGAATGATGAGGAAGAATGAGGGAGAGAAAGTAGGAATCGTTGGACATCGAGCTGAAGCGCACGATGGACCGGCGACAGACAAAGGGACTGACAACGACAGCAATCATTGCCCCTGAATCGTCCTTTCTCCCTCTCTCCACTTCTCTCTCCCTCTCTCTCTCTCTCTCGCTCTGCCCATCTCTCTGTGTCTCTCCGCTTGTCAGCCACGTTCGAAACAATGGCCCAGGGACCCGAACACGACCCCGACTCCGGACCTCGGGCGAATCATGGACTTTTGTGGCCGGCGAAAATTTGCCACTGGATGCAGCCATTGTTGCTACTTCTTGTAAATGTTTGTGTTTTGTTTAAAACACGTTCATTTCCAGAATTTAATTCCGCCGGGCCACATAAACACATACGTACACACACACACATGAACATTGGGATAACGAGAGCAACGTCATCATCATCATCAGATGTAACAATAATTACAACAGCAACAAACACAATTACAATAGCAACAAAAACAATTACAATAGCAACAACAAGTTGCAGTTATGACACCACCGTGAGTCTCACTCTCGGGCCACGCCCCCTTTGGCCCGCCCTTCGACGACTGCCTTCGAATTTTGCCTACTTTCGGTTGTTGTTTCAATTCCGAACGTGCTGCGAATTTCTCTATGAACTATTTGCATCTCGACAAACACACGCATGCACCCACAAACACACACACTCACACAGACTCACACAAACATACAGACACTCACGCACAAGAACACTTCCTCCTCACTGCCACGCCCCCATTTACAGAGGAGTCTACCCACTCCCCCCCCCCCCCCCACGTCCGGGACGATTGCAGGCTGCAGTTAAAGCCTGCGACTTCCATTTCGAATCCGAGAAACGGAAACTTGTCGTTGGCAGCGACAACAACAATTATAATAACTAAAACAACAATAATAGTAACAAGAAAAAACAAGAACAATAGGAGCTACAACAACAATAACTACAACAAAAACAACTTATAACAATATCTACAACACAACACAATGAAATAACAGCTCTTGTGAAAATAATGAAATTTTGAGGAATTCGAAATTAAATATTCTCGCACATTTGCCAGCGCCGCAAAGTAGGCTACGCATTTGGCATTCTGGATTCGGAGCCGCATTAGCAGCTCCTCCTTCGTGCCACACCCCCTCTGCTTTCGCCCACTCGACGCCCTCGTCTGAGGACTCGAAAGCCAGCTGCATCTCGATGACTGCTTCAATGTCTGTTGGCAGAGGTTGGGGGCGAAGTGGGGGAAGCTCTTCGAAATCCCTGCATCGTCCTTGCGCCACATGCAAATTAACAGTGTCTCCTTCCCTGTCGCACGTTGGAGCGCTCTTCTTCCCTCTCTCTCCTTCAGTCTCTACCTCTCTTTTCTCCACTCTCTCTCTCTCTCTTCTCTACTCTACCTCGAGTGCACTTCGCAGCTGCAGTGGTGGAAAATTCTCACTTTTAATTCTGCGGACATTTGCACAAGCCCGGGTCCCTTCTTTCGTCCTTCCTTCATCCTTCCTTCACCCTTCCTTCGCCCTCGCTTCACTCTGCCTTCCCTTCTCCATCCCATCTGGGCGCCACTTGAGCTGCAGCAGGGCGTCGAAGCGAGCGATCGTCAAGGACTACGAGGTGCGGGAGGGCGACAGCGGTTGTCATCGTCTCGTCGAAATCACCTGCAGTTGCCGGAAGTTGGGCTGTGAGCTGGGGGAGGAGCGAAACTTAACCCTCGCCGTTAATGAGGCTTAAATTTCTTTTTAAAACTCCGGCGACCACAGCTGTCGGGGTCAGGTTTGGGGGGGAGTCGAAGGTGCCCGGAACGCGGGTCACCTCAGGAGAACTCGGAGCCACCTGAAGGGAATTCTCGGGGCCACCACAAGAGTTTTCGGGGGCCACCTGATCCTGTTGAAAGCAGCCGGCGGCCGCAAGGACTTAAAGGCAAGCTTAAAGCGGTGGAGGCTTGTGAAGATTGGGGACAGATGGAGGGACGGAATAATGGACGGGTGGCCACAAAGAGCTCAAATATCCAATTACCTCCGATGAGGCCCGAAATCCCAAGCAGCTTACGCAGCCATTAAATTATTAACAGCCTCCAGAGGGATATAGAGAGCGAGAGAGAGGTGGAGAGAGAGGGTGAATCCTCTCATCATTGAGTCTCGTTGCAGAAACGATCGGACATAAAAGTTATTTATCGCCCGCAGGACAATGCAGACAGGCTCGGACGGACAGACAGACAGACGGACAGACAGAAAGACAAGGCGATGACAAAGACCGAGCTGGATAAGATGAAGAAGAAGAAGACGACGCTCTTGCAATGATTCGCATCCACTGGAGCCACACCCACCGGCCCCCGCCCCTGGGAAAGAACGCACATAACTTTAAATATTTTATTGACAATGAATGGAAGGCGAGCAACAGCCGACAGTTGGGGGCAGGTGGAGTGTGGTGAGGTGAAGGACGAATGAACGGAAGGACAAATGAAGTGGAGGACGATTGAATGAGCGATTGTGAGAAGGATGGGGGGAAGGACGAACGGACGGATGGATGGAGGCATAAAACTGCGTGAAATGGTTATGACTCGATATTGTGCAGAATAATGAAAATCAAACACAAACACAAGAGGGCACGCATACGAACGAACGCACGCACGCACGCACACAAGGGAGCCACACATGCACGCACACTCATTCTATCTCTCTCTAGCAATCATTCTCTCTCTCTCTCTCTCTCTCACTCACTCTAACTCACTCACATGCTGCGCAGGACACACGCTCGATTTGAGTGCGAGCGGAGGCGTCGATGCGGTGACGATTGGTGACAACGGCCCGCACTTCCGGCGGCCATAAAAAAATATTTGTTTCATGGACAACATGTTGCCCCCGCCCCCCTCCTCTGAGGAGGCTCTCGGAAATTGATGAAGAGACAGAA
Source organism: Coelopa frigida (assembly GCA_017309665.1). Taxonomy (NCBI): domain Eukaryota; kingdom Metazoa; phylum Arthropoda; class Insecta; order Diptera; family Coelopidae; genus Coelopa; species Coelopa frigida. Next base: position 42,569,984 of record CM029561.1, read on the forward strand.
AATTCATATTTCCACTGGGCGACGTCCGACTGGACGAGGTCCGGACATGTTTCTCGGCGTTCGCCGGCAGCGCCAGGACCGACGTGATCGGGAGGCGTGGCGACGTGGTGGGCGGCGGTCGGTCGGCGCCGGGCACGAGCCTCGCCGGAGTCGTAATGAAGCGACTGCCGTAAATATTGATTGGTTCTGGGGCACAACAAGTGAGACAAAGACAGAGCTCACACTAGAATCACGTAGCAAAACAAGTGAATAAAAGTAATTGCATGCTTCCAGGCGCTCGTTCGGACTCGACCCTCGATGGACTGCGAAATCGTTTCATAAAATCGACCGAAAAAACCCCATCCTCCGCTGCCCTAATCCTTTCGGCGGTGGTACGGGGGGCGAGTCACGTCCCAATTCGGGCACTTCTAGCGAAGGCTAATTGCTTGCTTTTAGGCGCCGACCAGGGTTCTTCAAGTCGACGATTCCGACGAGGTCTTTCGACGAGGTCCTTCGAGGAAGTCCTCCGTCCACCAAATCACGATGAATTCAAAGCTGGATTCGCCCCCACACTCACACCCCTTAAGTCTCCTTTATTGAGACTCGGATGAATCGAGCGAGGTCTCAATCACGGCATAAATCTCAGGGCTTCCTCTCTCCCGCCCTCTCCATCGGCCACAGACGCACTTCGGGGTCGCCTTCGACAATGCACGAGGTCGACACCGATGCAGGCGTCAACAAAGGCCGGCCTGCAAGTTATGGCCTGGAGGGGGAGGGGGTGGCAATGGATGACTCCGGCTGCAAATTATCGCAAATTGGCCGAAATAAATGTGAATGAGTGGGTGGCCGAGGGGTGGTCGGTGGTTGAGGCTGAGGTCGAGGATTCAAACGAAGCCATTCATACCTAGAGTCGGTTTCCCCTTTCTCATTTTCTATGTCTCTTTCTCACTATCTCTGCCTCCGTTTCTCACTCTCTCTCACACTTTCTCTCTATTTTCATCTCTGATATCGGATGACTTGCAGCGTAATCAGGAAACCGATTCCTCTCGGTGAGATTGCGTAAGATTGAGGGGCGAAAGGTTTAAAGGATGGAACAAAGCAATGAGGAGAAAGGAGAAATCAAGACGAAGGGAGGCAAAGCTCGAGGAAGCGATTGCCTTGAAGGATCCCTCATCATAGGAGCAGGAGTCGGGAGGAGCTGAGGAATTTGTGGTCGTTTCTCGGAGCCAGTAGAAACTCCTGCAGCCACCGCGAGCCCAGATGGAATCGACCGCTGATTGAGCTTCGAGGGATGACAAGTGATTTCTCGAATATTCTTCCAACCTCTTCCCTTTCTTCCCCTATCCTCCCTTCCACCTGGCATTCCTCTCTTTCTCCTCACCAGCTCGAAAACCGATCAATTTCCATTAAAAGCGCGGAGTGGAAAATTCGCAAGCATCAAAAACCCGTTAAAGACGCTGATCATCCTCCGACCAGAGTGCGGCAGAAGAATGTGTTAAAAAGAGATTGAGAGAGGGACAGAAAGAGAGAGAGATAGGGATAAAAAGAGAGAGAGATGGTGAGAAGAGAAAGGCGAAAGTGTTCCTCCAAACAAATCGTAATATTTTGGCCCCCAAAGAGCTGGCTCGCATTTAATTTAATGAGCACCCATTAATCTGCGGCCAAGGGCTGCGCGCCCACTGCTCCATGCCCCCTTCTGCCGTGAGCTGCGGTAACTAATTGTTTTAAATAGCCACTGATAATCGGGCAGGAGAGCGGGAGCCGCTCCAGAACGGCGGGCGCCGAATTTATTGGAGCCGGAAGCCGCGTGAGCAGCGGCCGTCGAGTCGGGTCCAGGGGCGCTGAGTTATTGGTCATTTGTCAGTGGACAGACGGACAGACAGATGGACGGACAGATGGACGGACGGATGGACAGACAGATGGACGGACGGACGGAAGGTTGGAGGGACACATGGACAGATGGACGCGTCCTGAGACGCCGCGTCGCTGCCGCCGAATTCCGACGTCGCCGTCAACGCGCATCCGGTTGTTGTTTGTCGTTATTGCTGTGTTGTTGTTATTGTCGTTGTTGTTGTTATTGCTCGAAGCAACATAAGTCAACGGGAGCTTGTAGCTTGTAATGGCTTCGCACGCTTGTCTCGCTCTACGGTTTCCTGCTCTCTCTCTCGCTCTCTCTCTCTCCAACTCCTCCTCCTCTTCTCCCACTTTCGCCTTCTGCTTCGCACTTCCGGTCGAACTAATTAAAGTTTTGATTGCGTCGTGTGTGTGTGCGTTGTCTGTGTCTGTCTGTCTGTATGCGTTGCGTTAACTGTCGGTAATTAGTGCGCAGCCATTGAAATTTTAAATTCCCCTCTCACTCTCTCTTTCGCTCGCCCACTCTCTGTCTGCCTTTCGCTCGTTCGTCCTGGAAGCCGTTGGCTCGAATTTATTTCGTTCATTAAAATTCGACCTCGGGCGTTAATTGTTGCTGAAGGAGGCGGCATGGTGGAGGAGGGCGGGACGGTGGTGGGCGTGGCGTATTCCAGATGGGACTCCTTTCTATCGCTGTCTCGCTTCCTCTGCCTCGTCGTCATCATCATCGTCATCTTCATACGCTGCTCATACGACCTTCGTCCACTGCGGACCAGGCTCGAATCGATTCGGCTCCGTGGCCGTGTCGTGGGCCTTCAGAAGGTCAGGAGTTGGAGTCGCTTCGATCCACCGCTCCTCATTCCACCTCGTCCTTGAGTCGTCGTTGCAGGGCCATCGATTGTGAAGCCAGGTCCTTCCGAAATAAACGAGGGCTCGCCGATGCCGCATTAAAATTCCATTCGATGCCGGTTCATTGCGGTTCCTCCTTCTCATTCTTCTCTCCTTCACTCGTTCGTTGTTCTCACTCACTCCTTCCTTCATTTCTTCATTCGTTCGTTCCTTCCATCCTCCGATCCTTCCCTCTTGCGATGGTTGCTCTCATTCTGCATCAGAGTCAGCGACGAATTCAGCCTCGAAGTAAGCCGAAAATCCCTTCAAGTGCCGGATCCCAACCTCTCAGTTCAGAAATAATCTTGAGAAATTGTGGACTTTTGCGAAAAACGAGTCGCGAAGGACTCGCGGCTTAACTTCGGCGCACGTGTGTGAGAGTGCTCGTGTATGAGTGAGTCATGTATGAGGGAGTCTTGTGTTAGTGTATGAGTCCTTACATGTGTGTGGAAACCAAAAGGCGGCGGGGCTCCTCAGTTAATTTGGAAATAATTTATTTCTCCGCACTGGACCCAACTCCATTGGCTCCGAGTCCCAAATTTCATGTGGCGACATTTATGAGACGAGTCCTGGCGCTCGTCCGACAGGACATGCCTCGTACCTCGCATTCCCCCGGCATGAGGACATGAGTCTGAGGGAAACGACAGAGACGCGGACACGATTCACTCGCATGCCATGGGATCTGACGCCACTTCCGCAGGACATACATGTAAATTCTGACCGTAATTACTCAAGAGAGGGAGGGAGCGAGCGAGAGGGAGAGAGAACGAAAAACAAGCTCTTCTTTTTATGGCGACAACACATTTGATTGTCGTCGTCCCGAAAACCCGAGCGAGGAACTCTGAAGAGAGGAATGAAGAGATCTCAGAGGAGAGGAGACCGAAAAAGAACGAAAGAGAAGGAAAAATAGCGAAACAGAACGAAAAGAGGGAAACAGAATGAAAGAGAGAGTACAAAGGACGCGGAGGAAAATGAAAAATCGTCCCAATTCCAACTCGGCAACTCGCACTCGTCCACGGGAGCAAGCGAGCGACCGGCGTCCGGCCTGAGAACATAATGAAATGTCTAAAAATAACAGAGACGAAGGGCAAGGACAGAGTCGTCGGGGTCCCTCGCTGCCTGCGGCCCCCACTCGCCCCAACTCGACGGACATTTGGCCCACTATTTTGTCCTCTCTTAGGCGGAGGAGAGGAGCAAAAAATGGGGGCAACAGAATGGGGGCATGGATGGGAGGCTGTGTGAGAAGTGGAGGCTGTGGGTGGAAATATTTTTCATTTCGCAAATTATTCATGGAGCACGAAATCTACCAACTTAACATGTGGGCGAGTCCGCCTCCCCTCCACGCCTCCCTCTCTCCTCGCCCCACCCCGCCTTCTTCGTTGTCTCGCATTTTTAAGTGGCCCTCAAAGGACTCCGGACCACGTTCCCCTCGCTCGTTCTCTCCGGCCTCGCTGAGCCTTGGAATCCGGGCCATTTTTCTCCGGTCCCTCGACTCCACATGTCCACGGAGTTGTCGTCGTCGTCGTCGTCGGTGGGCTTCGGAGACCGAGACCAGGACAAGCGCGAGAACTCGTCGCGAATCCTTTCGCGCCCAGGTGGGCCTGTTGTCGCCGTTGTTTATGGCGGCTGTTGGGCTTGTTCTTCTACTGATTGTTGTTTCGCATTTGGGTTGTTGGCTGTTGTTGTCTTCACTGTGATTATAGTTGTTGTCGTTGTTTTTATTGTTGTCCTCACTTTGGTTCTCGTTATCATTGTTGTTATTATTTTCGTCGTCTTCGTCGTTGTTTGTTGTCGTCATCGCTGTTCTCGACGAGGATTTGCTCGTAATTAGCTCGCATTACACTCGCACACATGGGAGTCACTCGCACGTAGGTGGGTTTGTATTTGTGTGTTTGTGTCCTCGTCGTCGTCGTCGTAAATGACCAAACTTAAGCCCCGAGTGTCGCGCAATTTCGCAACTTTCAACGGCTCCCATTTTTCAATTTAAAACGTCGGGCGCCAGGTGTGGGCAAAGTCGGTTCTTTAACCCCACAGAGAGAGGTGGATGGGGCAAGAGAGAGAGTTCTCTTTCAGTCTGGATTCTTGAGGAACTGAGGTCCTCGGATCTTTGGCTGATTCGTCTGGAATTTTCTAAAAAAATTCCGTGGATCCTTAAGTCGAATTCTCAGATGAAATTTGGTCGTCAAGAATATCCGATTGTGTCGCCACATGGATCCCACTATTAATCCATTTCCTCTCTGTCTCCATCTCTCTTTTCCTGTCTCTCTCTCTCTCCATTTCCATGCCTCCAACTTTTTTTCCTTCCCTCTCCCATCGTCTCCTTCCCACTCGATTTAATTCACTTCTCACTGGCTGAAGGTTGAATTTAATTTTGGAGCCCCAAAGGACACCATCGTGTGTTGGGGGTGTGCGAAGAGGAACATGTGGTCGAGCCTTTGATTTCCTGCCGCTCAACCTCTGATTCTCTTGATCCCTCGCCCCTCGCCCAAGGGACACAGATCCGAGTGAGGTTTCGACTGCGTTGTCCTTTGAAGTGGGCGTGGCAGGGCGGTTGAAAGGGGGGGGGGGGGGTTCGTCCTTTGGGTATCAGATTGGGTGCTACATGAAATTTGAGATATGGGATATAGTTGTAATTGTTCTTGTTGTTATTTTTGTTGTTGTTTCGGCCCCATTAATTCGCCCTGACTTCTGACCCGCTGACGCATATTTTAATAAATGTTTACATAATTGCGACGCATGTTACACCGAGCATGAACATGTGTTTGTGAACGCGTTTATATATATATGTGTGTGTGTGTTCGAGTGTTTGTTCCCATGTGTGCAACTGTTCGTGCGTCTAATTGTTATTGTTGTTGTCAATTCTATTATTGTTGTCATTTCGATTGTTGTTTTTATTGTCAATTCTATTGTTGTTTTTGTTGTCATTTCGATTGTTGTTTTTATTGTCATTTCTATTGTTGTTTCTGTTGTCAATTCTATTATTGTTGTTTTTGTTGTCAATTCTATTATTGTTGTTTTTGTTGTCATTTCTATTTCTTTTGTTTTTGTTGTCAATTCTATTATTGTTGTTTTTGTTGTCATTTCTATTATTGTTGTTATTGTTGTGTCGCTGCCTCGGTCTCGATTCAATTAAACAATTAGAGGCGTTTCATTAAAATTTCATTCGCGTTCAACTTTAATTTGTGTCGCCCCCATCTCGCTCTCTCTCTCTCTCACTCCCTCCCTCCCTTGGACAGAGAATAATTGGTCTTTTTATAGCCCGAGACATGCGTTTGACCCCGAGGGGAGGGGCGTGGCAACCCTTCCCCCCCAGTTGTCTGTGTGTGTGAGTGTGAAGTGCGTGTGGCTCGACTGTGATCGTTCACTTCAATAACCGCCACATGACGTTTGACGGATGCCACGAGCGACGCGTGGCCGCCACCGACGAAAGGCGACCATCGTGCCACGCCCCCCAACTGTGACCCGCCCACATCCGCGTCTCGCCCTCTTCCGCCCCAACCCCGCCTACATCCACGTCTCGCCTCTCGTCGCTCCTCTCTCAACGACTGCTGGAATGTGTGTCAAGTTCTCTTTAATTCCAACTTCTGCAGTCGAGTTCAACCCCCAACCCCTCGGCCCTCCATCATTGGCCTGCATTGTTTGCACCTGCAATTAGTGTGCTGAGTATCTCGCCCCTCTTTTCTCCCCTTCGTCTATCCTTTCCCCCTCTTTACCTTTTCCTCTCACTGACCTCCTTCGCACACCTTTTGTTGCCTGGCGAGCGAGAGAGAATCTTGAATTGGCTCACGTTCGCTTCCGGTTTCTTGCCAACTGGAGCGGTTCCCGCGATTCCCCCCATCGTCCTTGGACTCGTCGAGTGGCTTTTCTTACTCCTTCACTTTCTCTCTCACCTCTTCTCCCTCGACCTTCTCTCTCTCTTTCTCTCTCTCTTACTCTCGCTCAGCGCGCCTCCCTCCACCCCTCGATTAATGGCTCACGTCTGACCGATGGCTGAAACTGCAGTCGACTGCATTTTCAGATCCTTCGCCTCGACCTCGCTCGCCTAATGCGGCGACGATCCTCGAGCCATTAACACGCCCCCCCCCCCCCCCCCCCCCCCGCCTCCTCTCCACCGATATCCGGTTCTGCTTCTGTCCGGTTCTCCTCCTTCTCTTTCTCACTATTGTTCGCTCGTATCCTTTCACTCGCTTTTCATGGGTCGCTCTTCCTTCGCTTTCTCTTCCTTCCTTCCACTCAAAATGACTTCAGCAGTTTGTGGCGATTTTTGCCCCCAGGTTTGTTCATCCGTCCGTCCTTCTGTCCGTCTCCCTCTCGCTCGCTGTCTGTCCATTCGCTCCAACGTACGTGTGTGTGTGAGGGAAAGAGAGAGAGAGGGGCGGACACTCATAATTTTGCGCCCGGATCCTCGACCGGGAGGTGTCGGCAGATTAGGAGTCCATCAACAATGTAATCTGCGCTATCCTCATGTTGTTGCCATTGTTGTTGTTGTTATTACCATTGTTGTGATTCTCATTGTTGTTATTTCCCATTGTTGTTGTGGCTGTTGTTGCCATTATTGTTCTTGTTGCTCCCTCATCCGCTCCCTCAACCACTCGACACAACACGACTCGACCTGGAGCGAAGGTCCTGCCGCTGTGATGGATTGTCTGAGCTTTCTCGTTTCTCCCTCTCTCCATCTCTCCATCTCTCTCTCCCTATCTTCCTTTCACTCTCTCTCCTTCTCTTCCTTTCACTCTCTCTCCTTCTCTTCCTTTCACTCTCTCTCCTTCTCTTCCTTTCACTCTCTCTCTCTCCCTCTCCATATCACCATCTCCTTCACTATCTGCATGTTTCCCTCACCTCTATTGTGCAAGGACCTTTGTGTATAAATATTTGTTATTGTTTTGGAATGTGTCCTGCACTCCTGTCATTGTGGCTCCTCACTGGAGTGTTTGTTGTTGTCATTGTAGTCATTGTTGTGGTGGTTGTTGTCGTTGTTGTCATTGTTGTTGTTATTGTCGGTTGTGGCCTCTCATGCAGGTTCCGTTGTCTCATCTCATTGTCTCGTGTTGTCGCTGTTGTTGTGGTTGTTCTTATGATGGTTCTTGTTGTTATGTTTCATATTGTTGTTCTTCTTCTTCTTCTTATTGTTGTTGTTGTTGCTGTTACTATTAATATTACTCATGTTGTTTCACAATGTTGGTTGTTGTTGTTGTTCTTGTTGTTGCTGTTGTTGTTGTCGTAGTCCTTGTGCACGTGACTTTTTGATATGAATGTCATAATTCATTCGCCTGCTCGTCCTGGTCCTCGACCACGATTCTCCGATCCTTCGCCTCCCCATCCTGCCCGAGGAGTCATTTGTCATCGCGACGAAAGCCACGGAAACCGGACGGCAATGAGGATGGACGGGGGCGTGGCAGACGTGGGCGGGTTGGAGCCAAGAGACACAACGACAACAGGTGCCGAGATTCGGGCGAGAAAAACACGAGAATGCATTTTAATCCGGAGTCAAGTTATTATCTCGAGAGAGACTTCTTTCTCACTCATTCACTTCCTCTGCTTTTCTACCTCTCTGTTTTCCTTTTCCCTCAATTTCACCTTGCTTTTGTTGACTCCTCCCTTCATGCAGTCGTCCTTCGCTCCTTCGCCTCCTTCGAGCTTCCGTCCGCCTCTGGCTCGGTTCTAATTTCATTTATTATTTGATTTCGTACCCTGATTTCGAGATTCGCTTCCCGATCTCATCACATCCGTCTCTCTCTCGCTCTCACTAGGGTCTCTATCTGGTGCTGTCCCTTCTACTCTTACTCCTCCTCTTCCTTCTAGTTCTTCTCTTCCTCTTCAGGCGCTCATTTCATTGTCCTGGCGCACTCATGGAATTTGCATTTGTTTTACATTTGCACCTCGTCGTCCTCATCGTCCTTCTGCGAAATGTCCTCGCCGCTCATCTCGCATCAGTCGGGCTGAGCTCGATGTCATGTCCCTGCATACAATTATCCTGCCGCTTCCTTCGCCGTGCGTCGTCCTCGGGCTGATTTGAATTTCGACTTCCGCCCCTCGCGTTGCTTCCAAACGCTGCCTGTTGCGCAGTTTTCTTTTTGCCACGCCCCCGCCCTTCCCATTCTCCACGTATGCAAATGCCACGCCCCCTCGCCCTTGCGCCCTCCCGCGTTCATCGCTTAATTCCTGCTCCCGAGAACGTCCTCTCGAGCGGATTTCCGGCCCCCATCATTATGTGAGTGAGCCTTTGAGCGAGCAGCGGAGGGTGTGTGTGTGTGTGTGAGTGCGGAAAGGAGGACTGCGTGTGTGTGAGTGCGGAAAGGAGGACTGCGTGTGTGTGAGTGAGGAAGGGGTGTGTGTTGGGGAGCAGGTGGAGAATCCCTTCGACCGCCACGCCCCTCGTCGATCCGATCCCATCGACTTATTTATGCATGCATCGCGAGCCAATTGATTTTTATCGCCGCTTCTCGCATCGACATTCCTGCGGTCCTTCGGCAGCGAGGGAGAGTTTTCGCATAAACTTCATTTATCCGGGAATTCTCGCTCCTTGACTCGTCTCTCTCCCCTCCCTCTCACCTTCCTCTAGGATGACTGCTCCGAGCTCTTTGATGACTGCAATAAGACGTCCATCAAGGATAAACGGCGATACGACTTCGGGGATCCGTTTGCTTGGCTTCGATTGGGGATCGAGCGGTGTCCGGGACTCCTTCGAATGGGTTGGGAGCAGTTCCCGGAATCCCAGACGCAGGTGTCCTGCGAGAATCCTTCGCTCTCTCGCCGGCAGTCGTCTCGTGCCATTGTCGATTGTTGGAGTGGTCCTTGGAAATGCATCCGGAAATCGCATTATCGACAGAAGGAGTCCTGGTTATCGTCGTCTTCCTCTTTTCTCGATTTCCTTTTGGCCCTCGTCCTCCTCCTCTTGTCTGTTTCTTGCCTTCTCCTTCTTTTTTCCTCACCCAACTTCGACCTCCGCTTCCCTACGAATGTAGGAAGAAGAACGCCAAACTCGCATCCTTCCTTCGGCAGCCGAAAGGACATGGCTGGAGTGACGTTCGAGAGGCCTCCAACCCCCTCCTCTTCCCCCTTTCATCCCTCCCCGCCCCATTTGATGGCATGCAAATTATATCGAGCGAAATATTGGAAAATGTCCAAGAGCCGTAAATCGCCAGAGTGAGGCCAGTTAGCGGAGCGAAAGGACATCGCCGGGCGCACATATGGACAGCCAGGACGACACACAGGAGCGACAAGCCGAAAACAATAAATTGCGACACACACAGACACATAGTCGGGTCTGTAACGAGGCCTGTGACAACGAGAGGACGACGGGAGGCGAAAGAGTGCGTTTTGCGTATGAATAAAATAAACAAAATATATGCGAAATCAGGCGGACGCAGGATGCAGTGGGACCAGCGAGCTCGTAAATTAAGTCCCGACCCCCACCGGACGCGGGGGCCGGCGCGGATTTTGATAAATTTGTGCTTAACGGAAAATTAAAGCGGCTGCGATTGCGGCGACGGCCTCCGGAGCGCGGCCGCCAAATGAGCCGCAATGATGCCGATGAGGGAGAAGCGGATGGATTGAGTTTGGGGGACGTGGATCGAGGTTGGTTGGCTGGCTTGGATCGGGTTGACATGAGATCGAGGAACCCCGTTTGACGAGCGTCGAACATCGCTTCGTTTCTGCGTGAACGCTTTAATTCTCCTCATCCTCTCTGCCGATTCTCCTCATCCTCATTTCTGATTCTTCTCGGCATCCAATTTCATCGTCTCCTCCTCATCCTCGATCCCAAGGACACGAGGAGACTGGCGCCTGGTCTTTAACTGAAGGCGGCTGCTCGCAGGACGGCGAGATTTGGTTTCAATTATTTTCGGTGACCCCTTCTCTCATGCTCTCTATCACTTCAGCTCAACTCTTTAAGGACGGTCTATGGAGGAAGTCCGTAAAGCCTGTTGGAGATGAAGAGGGAAGGATGAAGAGATGGGAGGAGGAGAGGATGACAAGAGGCGGGTCGTGCGAAGGATCAATAAAAACGTCGTCCTGCCGAGAGGCGGAAGGACGTGGCCGCAAGTGTCGCCAACGAATGCAGCGTCGAGAAACGATGAGAGGCGAGTTCGACGGGGTCCGGAGTGAAGTTTTTTGGAACACATTTTGACATGCAATCAAGTGAACCGAATACCCAATGAACCGCAGAAAGAGGGACGGACGGAGAGAGAGACTGAAGGAAGGAAGGAAGGACAAAGAGATGGACAGTGGGACGGAAAAAGGAGAGGACAGTGGGACGAAGGAAGGAGAGGACGGACCGGATGAAGGACGTTGGAAGTCACGCTCTCATCCCCCCGGATTCCCCGTGTCAGATCGGGACGTTTTATTGGCCTCTTTCGGTTTTTGGTTCCACCTCCTGCCAATCGTCCTGGTTTCGTCGACGGCACTCGTCCGTGTCACACTCTCCGACCGCACCGTGACGAGGTCCTTCCGATCGTCCCGCAGGGGCGCCCCTGCCTCCACTACTCAAACAGTTTCGGTCATATACTCAGACTCTTTCACACGGAGAGACTTCTAATTGGAGCACCGTGTGCTCGTGGTCGACGGTTGGGGGAGAGTGTTTTGTTGCAGTTGCACCCATGTTGGTAACTAAAACAACAACAATTCACAGTCCACCCAAGAGACGACCAACGCTTTGTGGGTCTTTGGAGTTTGGAGATTCATCTGCCTCACCCCACTCTTCCCTTCATCCCCTCTTCCACACCATTCTGAGGTTGAAATCTGGTCGACCCCAACAAGGTTTCGCTTTCCACGGCCGCCACTCGACGCTGGACCCCGCGGCGTATGAAGAACCAGACCCGACTCGAGTCCCCGAGGTCGATCGTCATCGGTTCAAGGCCGAGGGAGTGAACGAGTGAATGCACGGCGTTGCCACGTTGCTCGAAGCGCCGGGAAGCTCGTGTTCATTAGGGAATTCGTCGCCGGCGAAAGTCACGGCCGTGGCGATGTCGACGACGACGACGACGATGCGAGGCATGTGTGCGTGAGTCACAAACACACTCACACACACCCACACACCAAGTGCCCACACACCCTCGAATCCCAGACGCGCTGCCGTCGGCTGGCGTCGTCGCCGTTGTCGTTGTCGTCATGGTCGCGGGCCCTCGAGTTATGCTCGGCCGACGAGCGCCGCTGACCCACTGACTTACTGACTGAGTTCCTCTTCAGCCGCGACGCAGCGAACGATGCGCAGGCCGCAGTGGCATCGGGCTTCGAGCACGAGCACGAGACCGACGACGACGAGGTCTGGCCCGAGAGATTGAGAGTTATTGAAAAAAAGATTGCGAGAGATTTAGAGAAATTGACAGAGATTGCGAGAGTTTTGAGAGATAAAAGCGAGAGATTGAAAGTGATTGCGAGAGCGATATCTGCGCAGCCTCGCAACATTCGGAGAAGCTGCAGGAGTTTTCTCGCGATTCACAGTCGAGTTCAGCAACATAGCAACAAGTTGAAAAGGTCCAGCTGTCAACAAGTTGTGAAGGTCTTGGCATCAACAAGTTGCGAAGATTCACGCGTCAAAAAGTTGCGAAGGTTGTGTATTCAAAATGTTGCGAAGGTTCTGTCTTCAAAAAGTTGCGAAGGTTGTGTATTCAAAAAGTTGCGAAAGATGTGTATTCAAAAAGTTGCGAAGTTTCAGGCGTCAAAATGTTGCGAATGTTCTGTCTTCAAAAAGTTGCCAAGCTCCTGATGGAGAAACGTTGCAATGATCCTGGTGACAACATGTTGAGAAGATTCTAACTTAAAATGATATCGTGGACACTTTTTGATATCCTGGTTTCAAAAGTTGCGAAGGTCCTAGATTCAAAAGTTGAGGAGGTTGACAAGCGAATTCTGGCGCTCTAACTCTCGCTGCGACAAAGGGCGAGCGGGTGACGATTTGCATTCAGTTGGAATTCGATTAAAACGGAGGTTTCTGCGCCAGGAATTTCCCATTGTTCGGGTCCTCCCTCGCAGGATCTTCATAAGGGAACGCGCGGCTTCATGAAATGCGTGGGGAAACTCGAAGGAATGCGAAGTGGAAAATCCGTTGCTGGAGTCCAGAGGTGGGGCGAGGAGAGAGAAAGAACGAGATTTGCGTTGGGGCCGGTGTCGCTTCACCTGGGTCGAGTAGGCGGGAGGCAGCTGGAACTGAAACTGGTGGGAGGGGGCTGAGGGAGGATGTTCTTTATTCGTGTGTGTGCGTGTTCTTGTGCGTGTGTGTGCTCCTCCTATCAGGCTTCAACTTCAATTTCAACTCCGACATCAACTTCAACCTCTCGACCCGACCCGGACTCAGACGCAGGCTCGTTTCCGCACCGGACCGAGTTCGAGTCGGGGGTCGAGGAATTCGGAGGAGAGTTCAGGACTAAGAGGAGAGTCCAGAACTCAGAGAAGGAGAGTTCAGGAATCGGACAGAGCCCAGGACTCAAAGGAGAGTCCAACATTTGGAACGTTGATCCTTTAGACAAAGGCATCGCTTTGCATTCGGGCTGGCATCGGACAGGACGACGACGACAAAGACCCGAGACTGCGGGAATAATTACCGGGATCCACCTGAGCTGCGTCGGAACTCGAAGCTGGATCCTGTGACCTGTGCTCTGACCGACTTTTGACCGAGTCCTGGCTTTCGTCCTGTTCAACGTTGGGGAAGTCAGGAACAGGATTCAGTTCAACGACAAACTCTACATGCGACGTCGTCAAGTTGAAAAATGCAACTCATTCCACATGCCGCATGTGACCAACGCCCCATGGAAGAATTTCTGTGAGAGGCGGTGGAATTCTCGAGGACGAAGGATTCCCGGCGAGGATCCGCCGCCGTCAGGACACGGGAAGCTAAACGACAACGCGACCCCATTCGATTGAAGGGATCGAGTTTCCTGAGCGAGGCGGAATTCGCACCTCGGCGAAACGCGAGTCGCGAAGGACTCTCGGCAGCCACTCGAGCCGACTGCCGAAATCCACTCGTCGATGTCCGTCCGCGGGTCACGAGGTCAACGAGGCCCCCTCGGGCCGTCAGCAAGCGACGGCGTCGTAACTCAATATAGCCGAAATATGCCGGCGATTTAATAACTCGCACACGTGAGGGGCGGACGTCGATACTCGGCAGCAGGATAATCGCTCGGCTGATAAGGATTATAAAGGACTTTGCACACTACCGGACGACGGACGGACGAATGGACGAGGGAATGGAGCGGGGTTCGCCGAAAGGCGGATGAAAGGAAATAAGGAAAATTATGTCCGATAAAGACCCAAGTGGGGATGGGGCGAAGGCGGAGGCGTCGACTCGAGGCGAAAATTGCGGCGACCGTCCGTCTGTCCGTCTGTCGGTGGGTCGTTGGGTGGCCACGCCCACTGTGGGCAGGCGGCGAGGCCGAAAAATATCGCATTAGACGGTCAAAGGATTCTGTTTGCTTTTCTCTCGCCCTTCGTCCACCGTCCTTTGGCCGCCCCTCGACGGCACGGTGCGGCCATCAATAAATAATCAGATTTGCGGTTGTATTGCGGCCGATACCAGCGGCTGAGCGGGGGGCGTGGCGGGGGCGCAGGGGGTGTTTCTGAAGGGCCGGGTGTTGCGGCCGAAACGAACGGCTTCTCTTGACCCAACAGCGGTCGTCCCTCTGACTCTCCGTCTGTCCGTCCCTCTATCCATCTCTCTGTCCTATCTCTCTCTCTCTCTCTCTCTCTCCGTTTCACTGACCATCCTTCGTTCGCCGAATTCGGTGGACTTTGAGGTCGGCTGCGCGGCCAACTGTCCGTCATTCACTCGTCCTCAGTCCTCATCCTCGTCGTCGTCCATCGTACTCGTTGTTGTTGTCCGTTCGGCCGAAGGATGTTCATTGTTGTTGATGGTGGAGATAGTTGTTGTTGTTGTTGTTATTGTTGTCTATAACTCGCCATTCCTCTCTTTGGGCTGGTGTTCGTGCATTCATGATGTTTTACTTTCGACAGCTCTCGTCCTCCGGTCCCATGCACTTGGAGAGTCCTGGAAATTGTTGATCGTAATCTGTATGGTGTGAAAATGGTCGATGTTGTTTGTTGGTGGTGGTTGTTCTTGGATGTTGTTGTTGTTGCTTCTTAGTATTGTTGGTGGTTCTTAGTGTTGTTGGTGGTTCATAGGGTTGTTGTTGCTTCTTTGTGTTGTTGTTGCTTCTTAGTATTGTTGTTGCTTCTTAGTGTTGTTGATAGTGATGGGTGTTGTTATCTTTGTTGTTACTTTTACTGTGGCTGCTTCCGAGAAATGAGCCGTGAAATAGAGCGGCTGCTCGAACCCAGAGTCGAGGATCAGGACACTCAGAATCGATGGCAGGCGATTGTTTGCAATTGTCAGCGATGACAGCGAGGCCTGGGAGTGATTGTGATGACTGGCGAAGGAAGGACGATAGAGGGGGAGGGGGCGAAGGCAAACCTCAAAATAATGGCGAAAATAAATCGCGATCGCAGACGGCGGCTTTGATTCGATCCGGGGACAGATGATGACTCATCAATGATGAGTCCCGTGGGCGTTATTTAAATTCTCATTTTGCCCATCGACTAAAGCAACAAATGGTATCACGTAACGCAATAATAACAACACGAACAACACAACAACAATAAGAACAGCATAAGCAACAATAACAATAAAACGTTGACAATTGTTAAAGCAACAACAAAACAATTACAATAACACTCGGTATAACAACAGCATTTACAAATAAACAAACAGCGGAAACGAGCTGAACGCGAATGGCAGCTGTCATTAGTTCGCGTCTCCATTAAAAACTACTCAGGCCTGATGACAACATGAACAACAACAACAACAACAACAACACCAGCAAAATAACAACAACAACGACGACGACGACAACAATAACAATAAGACAGACAGACAACAAGCAAAATAACAACAAGAAGTGAAGCAAACTATTTGTCAATTAAGCACAAATATTTGGCGAACGTTACGTTGCGTCGGAAGGCGTATCGAGAATGTAATGTTGGTTGGCTTGACGTAAGCGTAAATGGGGAAATTGACCAACAACAAATGTAACAACAACAACAATACTACCAACAATAACAATAATACTAACAACAATAATACTAACAACAATAATACCATCAACAACAAGTACAGTGGGAAAAAGCATCCCACAGGACTTTGGTTGAAAACGACGGCTTTAAGCGGCGAAGGACCACGACCGCCATCAGGACACGATGTTGATAATCGCTAGAGTTGCGAATTGAAATTTAATTAATTGAAGGCAACTTCTTCCCACTCTCTCTCTCTCTCTCGCTCTCTCTCTGTGGATTCGCCATCCACCATCTGTCTGTCTGTCCGTTAATTTGGAGCTCCGAGGACATCAGCGACAATGATTGCTTCGCTGAGCAGCTGAAAGCTTTCGCTCATTATGAGGGGTTGAGGGAAAGGTGGCCATCGACGACAATGACATCGCCGTAATCCGCGCGGAGCGGGTGGGCGACAATGAGACAAAAAGGAGCTCCGAGAGCCAACATAAACAACGAGGGTTGAGTGAATTATTAAAAAAAGCAACAGTAATTGAAAGCAGTATTTACCGAGAAGATCCGATGGAAGAAAAGTTGCTGCGGTAGTTTGTCTACAAGTTCAGCTGAAAGGGTTGAGCTCGGTATCGCTCGGTGGAAGATTTATAGTGTTTCCAGGAAGACGCAGGTCGACTCCCGGCGCAGGAGGACGAGCGGCGCGGCGCGTGCCGGCGAAACCACTTTCTCCGGTGCCTTCTGCACGAGGATCCTGTGAATCCTGTGGTTGCCCCACTCGACGACAGCCGATGTCCCACACAGGGGAGACCGAGATAGAGATGGCGATAGAGATGACGATAGAGACGGCAATGGCAATGACAGCGGAGAAGAAGATGGAGATAGTTCCGCTTGTCACATAAATCGAATCAATATAAGATGTTATTATGCCACCATGGGGAGACATTGACTGCCGGCACAAAGACAAACACATAAACAACACGAGCACACAATCACATCACAGCGCAAAGTGCAGAGTCAACTCTCTCTCAGCCGCACACACTAACACACCAACACATCGACACACTAACAAACACACACCGATATACGCGTCCCTCTCAAAGACTCGCACACAAATTATCCCCGAGTCAAATTGTAGGTGGGAGCACATTAAGCACGAGTGTACACGCCCCCTGGGGGAAGGGGCGCATAAAATAAACCCTCGCCACACACACACACACATAAACACCGATCCCCACACAGGCGGCAGGACCCAGACACACATATTATTACAGTGTTAGTTAATCCGGGAACTTGCTCGGGGTTTATTTTCCGACGGATGGCGGCGAGCGGTGGAGAGTCATGTGTTTGAGAATGTGTGTGTGTGTATTTGAGTAGGTGTAGTTGTGTGAGAGTGTGTATGTGTGTGTACCTGGCCCGAAAGCCTCGCTCCCGAGTGCCACAAGTAACTCGTCCTCGTCCTCGACCAAACACTCCAGACACTGTTTGACTTTGAGTTCCTTCGACGGCGAGCATTAAAGTCAATGGCATCTGCGCGAGGGCGTGTCTGCGGGAGGGGAGGGGTTGGCGTCAGGAATGAGGGAAGTCCTTAACGAGCGAAACTATTCGAAATGATATTAAGTCGGCACAGGGTGCGGTGGAAGCAAAGATGGAGAGCGGAGAGAAGGATGGGTGCAAGGAGTAAGGAAGGAGGCAAAGGATGCGTTTGAAGGAACGAGAAGACGTTCTCATGGTGTTCGCTCTCTCTCCATCATTGACTCCCGAGCACGAGATCGGCCATCGAAGCCCCGGAGCCTCCCGACAGACCTCCCCAGACCCTTCTCGATCCTCCAGCCGCCCATACATGGGGCCGTTGGACGCACCGCATCGTAATGGAACAATTTGTTACACTTAATGGGCCACGAAGATCCAGCGTCCTAACTATTGTTGTTGTTGTTGCTGTTGTTGATGTCCTTGGCATCCTCGCCGCCGCGCGGGAGTGAAATGTCATTGGGTCTGATGATAACCTTAAACCGTTTAAGGACATTCACCGTGTGTGGCGTGTGAAACCGAACAAAGACTTTTCACTTCTCTCTCTCTCTCTCTTCATTCTCTCTTTGTATTTTTCTCGCTACGCTGCAGGCGCGATATTAACGGATTAAAGACGATTGTCAATTCGAGGATGGTCGTTGATGCTACAGTCAATAATTACAGGCTTCGATGGGCGCCACATGAGGTCAACTGCTGCCGCGAGTCCTCCGTAATCTTTTCGAGGAAGCTCCGTGTGTCCTTCGAGTGGCAGGAATGACCTCGAGATTGTTGGAGTGAGAGAAGGAGGTTGGTTGAAGAGGGTGCGGGGCGTCTTGGCCGCCGCCACGTCCTTCGTTCGCGCTGGGTTTTAATTAATTAAGCGTCCAATTAAGTGCGGCGCGGACCGCGAGCGGTGATTTCAACAATTAAAACGAACCGTTCAATTTGCACCCGGCCGCTGGAGGAGATTCGTTCAGGCCCGGGGCCGGGGCCGGGGCGGTGGGCGTGGCACTTAACAGCCTCATAACGGAAGCTCGAGGACGATCGGTCGTCGGTCCGTCCGTCCGTCCATCCGAACGACGAACAGAACGAACGAAATCGTAATTGGGAAATAATTAAAAAGCGCATTAAGCGCGAGGCGGAAGTGGACGTGGAATTGTCTCTGACTGTGTGTGTGTGTGAACCAACGTCCTGTAATTGCCAATCGACGTCCGGCGCTGCCACCAGGTGCTCCACATCTCGATCGTCCGCCACAATCGCCGTCGTCCCTTGCGGTCGTTTCCGTAAAATTTTATTCGAGCCGCGATTATGACGGCCATTCAGAAGTAATGAAGCTGTCACAATTTAATATGCAAAAAGCGGCGACGCTGGCTGCATGCGACATTAGCCCGGACCCCGCCCACTTGCCGCGCCACCCCCCCGCCCCCGGGAGCCCATTACGACACTGGGGGCGAGTGCGGGTCGCATAAAAATGCAACCGTCGTCGTGTCCACCCCGGCTGCCGCTCGCCACGGGGACCCGAAGTGCGGACGTCTTCTCGGCGAAGATGATTCGGAAGCCACTGTCATCATTGTTCTTGTTGTTGTCATCATTGTTGTTGTCATCGTCATCATTGTTTTTTTTTTTCTTTGTCGTCATCGTCGTCATCTTCGTTTTCATTGTCCTTGGAAGGACCTAATGAAATTAGCATGCTGCGCGCTTCTTGGCGCAACTGCACAGCGTCCGTCCGTCCCACGGTCTTCGTCCACGCGCCGGACGCACGAAGCCCGAAATGTGTTTAAAAAGCCATTCGCGTGGTGGTCGTTACCCGTCGTCCCCCCCCCCCCGGGGCCTCCCACGTCCCCTCTTCGCCGTCATCTTCCAACCCCTCAGTGAGAAGAAATGAAGACGGCTAATCAGCAAAGAACGAAGATGAGAATGAGGACCAAGATGTTCGAGGTCGAGTGAGCAGCGCGGAAGGAGGTGGTGGTCTGAAGATGGACGTCCTTCCCCAGGGACTGCAGGGGCTTCCGGTCGCCTTTGTCCTTCTCCCTCTAACCCACCGTCGTCCCACCGTCCGGCCGACATACGTTTTCAATCTATTTTACATTTCCACATCATTTGTTTGCGAAGGAAGGACGCTGGACGCAGGAGGCGGAAGAAGAAGGGACGAAGGTTCTTCCTCGGAAGGACATCGCCCAACAATGGCAGCGGAAGCAGCTGTCCTTCTTGACCATTTTTATGGCCCTGCAACCTTTTCTCGGCTGCTGCCCTGAAGCCCTTCTGAAGGATGGATCGACGGATGGAGGATGAGGAGGGTGGAGGGGGGGACCAGTTGTAATGACAATGTCTTTCATCGATGTTGTTGCAGTGGTCGTCATTCTTCTGAGTGTTGTTGTTGTTGTTGCTGGTGCTGTTTCCATTGTAAATGTGAATGTTATTTTTATTGTAGTCCGTCCTCCTTGTGATGATTGTTGTTTTCGGGTTTCCACATTAGTTGAGCGCCATCAAAAATGATGACCGCACGCCTTGGTGGCAACGACTACAACAGCAACAATGATGATGTCAACAACAAAGACCCAAACAACAACAACAACAACATCAATAGCAACATCAACAACGCCAACAACATGAACAAGCTCAATAACAACAAGAACAAGCTCAATAAGAACAAACATCCCAGCAACAAGAAACATCCCAGCAACAATAAGAAACCTCACAATAACAACAAGAACCCTAACATCACAGACCACGTCGATGATGATGACATTTCCATTCTCGATCCTCCCAACCCCAACTCGAACCCCGTCCACTCAGCTTAAAGACCGAGTCTCTTAAAGTGAATTCATCGAATGGGGTGGGATCCGCCCCCTCCCCTCGTTTTCTCGTGCTCGTGCCGCATGCTTTTTGCATAAATCTGCATATCCTGATTAATATCCGGCGCATTTGCGCTAACAAGGATATTCGCATTATCCTCCTGCAGCCGCACAAAGATCCAGGACTTGTGCAAGAAACCGCCGACGTTCTTGAGGAGAGGAGGATGAGGAGGTTGGGGGGGGGGGGGATGATCATAAACATGGGAATTATTATCTCCATGAGAATTACGCGATTATCCAAAGAGATGATGAAGGGGGGGGGGGGGGGTTCAGGACAAAGAAAGTGAATTTGTGCGACTGAGATTGGATGCAAAACAAGGACATCAGCGTCGTAATCAATTCGACGAATTCGGTGAATTTGACTCCTTCCTCTATCTCTGTCCCTCGATCTCCCTCGGTCACCCTTTCCATTGGGTTGCATCGCGTCCTTCGGGCTGTGAAACCGCCCCGAGACTCGCTGTCAGCGGTCGCTCCGTGACCTTCGCCAGCTCAGGACGAATTACTGCAGACCACAGACCACACGCTTCCCGCCCCGCAACGTCGCCCTTCATCGTGCGTCTGCAAAATTCATCGAGCCAAAGTTCGCCGGATCAGGAGAAGCTTCGAAGAACCAACGGACGATGAGGCGAAGAAGTCACGACGAGGGTCGTCTGAAGGATATCAATTGACGAACCGAACTCCGTCGTCGTCGTCGTCGTCAACTCATCCTCATTGGTGGTCGTTGACTATGATGGAAACCGCTTCGTCGTTTGTCGCTCGTCGCTTTTTGGTTGGGTCGTGGGAAGGGAGCGACGAAACCGTTCGAGGATAATGAAGTGCATTTCAATTAGAGTAAAAAACACTCTGAACCCAGACAAGCGAGACGTCGTTGACAGGGTGAAGGGGGCGACCGAAGCGGATCGAGAAAGTTTTCGTTGACTCGTGGTGGAGGGAACCGGGTGTGATGAAGATCCTTCCCTCTTCATCACACCCTAGCACAGGGTTGGGGATATCAGGAGCTTGGTGGCGGATGTCAGAAGGTGGGGTGGTCGGTTGGAGGCAGCGAAAGTCAGTCGCGCTGATTTGATGGCGGCTGCAACAAAGGGTTCCAGGATCACATAAATTTCCATAAAATAAGTTATCGCATCATCAACAGCATTTCATCACCAGCAAGAACAAAAACAACAAGAATAACCTAACCAAAACAACAACAAGAAGAAGAAGAAGAACAAGAACAACAACGTCTCCAACTACTACAACTACTACAACAATGATAATGGCAACAGTAACATGAACAACACCAACACTAACATATCATCATTGTGCTCGCGCCTTGTTATGAAGCATCCCAGGATGCGCGAATTTGAGTCGGATGCGCGTCCTTCGCGATGTCGTCGGTGGCGGAGGCGGAGGAGGCGAGGTCGAAGGACGAGAGCGCTTGTCACGCGCCTGTCACTCTCGCTATTGTCCTCACCATTCTTGTTATTGTATTATTCTTGTTGTTGCATGTGAAGCACGAGTTGCCAACTGCCACAGCAGAAGAACCAAAAACAGGCGTCGAAAGACAGAGCGAGACGGAAGAACATCGTCGCTTCGTTGCTGCGGCGATTTTTCGGACTCGGGCGTTTCCTTTGGCGCGTCCTTGAGAGAGACTACATGTGTGTGCGTATGTGTATATGTGTATATATATATGTGTATATATATATATGTGTAAATACACGTTCTTCTTCTCTCATTTTCGCTTTGTCGTTCTTCTGCGCGGAGCCAGTTTCGGCGATAGTTGCTGCTGCTGATTTAATTAGATGTGACATCGTAACTACAACAACAACAACATAGAATTAGGACAACAGCAACAATACCAAACACAACAAAAACATTGACAACAACACGTTCTTCTCGCTCGCGGTCTCATGTTTATCTTCAACTGTCACTTGCCAAATGGTCAAAGATGTTCGTCAACCCCTCATCCCTTCCTCTCCTCCACTATGTAATTTTTGTTGTAATAATTGTTGTTGTTGTTGTTGTTGTTAGTTTTGTTGTAGCTGCTTCTGCTGGTGTTGTCATTAAGCGCAATCCGGTGAAATCTCAGTTATGACGTAACGAAGCGTAGCGCATAACGTTATCATATCACATAAGGACATTAGTTGACAAAGATGTTTGTTGTTCTTGACATTGTTGTTATTTTTGTTGTTCTTGTCATTATTGTTGTTATTGTCGATGTTGCTCACTTACCGGGACTATTGTTGTTTTTGTTGTAGCTGTTACTAATGCCGTTGTTAACGCCATATCCATTGTCGTCCTTGTCCTAGTCGTCCTTTTCGTTGTCCTAGTCGTCCTTGTCCTGTCACATCTCGCGTCGTTCTGCGTACGTACGAGCGAAATAAAGCGAAAAATCGGATGCTCAAGGATAATGAGGTGTGGGTTACGACGACGCTTATCTGCAGAGGACGTGGCTGCAGACAATGGACAGCGATCGAGGGACGGACAGACACATGGTTGGACGGACAGAGGAATGGACGATTGGCGGAAGGGCGATTGATTGTCGAGGAGGGATAAAAAGGTGGTTCCGGAAGGTCTCCAGGACTCTGGATCCGCTTCAAATATCTATTCGGCCGAAGGTCAACAGGTTCCGTGGGCGTCGCTCTTGACATGACGAGGACAAGTCGATTTTTCTCTATCGTGTCTTCCCTTTCGCATCTTTTCTATCGCCTCTTCCTTTTCGCATCTTTTCTATCGCTCATTTTCTCTTGCTTCAGTTCCTTAATATCGATTCACGTGAGACTTTCGTTATAATTCTCCTATGACATGGAATCCCTTCATCCTTCCTCCAATGTTCTCCAGGATGTGAGGACAAACTCTCTCTCTCTCTCCTGGAGTCAACGTGGCGAAATTTTAAAGTCTCGCCAACTCCGATGAGAAGACGTTGTCACTCCATCTGCCGCTGCACATTCCAACTCACGCACACGGCCGCCAAACAAATGTACGGACAGACAAAAGGTCGGATAGACAGATGGGTGGACGGACAGACAGATGGGTGGACGGACAGATGGTGGACGGACAGACCAAGAGACATGTGGAAGGTGTCGTCTAGACACGTCGTCCTCGCAATCGACACCCGGTCGTCGCTCGGCGGAATCCGAGAGGGCGAAATTTAAGCAAATGACTGGCATCCGAGGCGCGAGAAGTCGAAAGGGATCGAGTTGTGGGCGTGGCAGGTCGGGTTCGGTGGCAGGGCGAGTGATTAAACGTGTCTCCGGGTCGGGGTCGTTCAACCGGGGCATCGAGGGCGGCCCCTTCTCGTCGCAAGCGTCTCCTACATCGAGGGCGGGAGCCACATGTCAAAGCTTTGCGAACTCAGCCTCGTCCTGCGACCCTCGATCGAACCACGCGCCGAGCCATGAAAAGTTTGCTTAATGAGTGTCGCCAGGGGCGAGGGCAGGAGGGCGGCGGGCGGCGGGCGGGCGTTACAGCCTGCAGTTGACGCGGTGGAACGAGCGAACGAACGATCTCTCCGAACGAAAAGAGCGCTTAATTGAAAGCGAAAAAGTTTGTTTAATTGAAGCGCATTGATTGTCCTGCGGCCCCACCTCGCCCGGTCCTGCTCAATCGATGTCGGAGCTCCCTGTCTGCCCCTGGCTCCGCATTCGCTGTCGCTCTCCACCTCCCCCTCTCGTCCATTGCCACAGACACCTGGCGGCGGCGCCGGTGCCGGGGCGACCATTTAAAAGTTTCGCCCGTTGACATTATTACCATATTATTTGAATAATGTTGCGCGCACATTACTCAGCTCCCGTCGACCCCTCGCCCTCTCTCTTCACTCGCCGGGCTCCTGTCTTCTTGTCGGCGCCCCGGCCAACTCCATGACGACGGCGAAGGATGATGAGGATGACGAGCACAGGACGAAGACGAGGATGGCGAAATTAAATTTACTCTTGCATACTTTGCTGCGCAAATGGGAGAAACTTCTCAGTTACAGCATCCAGGAGCAAAAAATAAATAAAAAAATATAACAACAAAAACATTCACAGGAATAACAACAACAACGAATAACAGGAATAACAACAACAACGAATAACAACAACAACAACGAATAACAACACCAACAACGAATAACAAGAACAACGAATAACAACACCAACAACAAGCAATAACAAACAATCAGCACAGCGAACACCGAACAAAAACAACGAATTCTCACACCCGAACCGAAGCCGAGCAGAAAAAGAGCGATGTTCAAAAACATATGGTCCGGAGGGGGCGGCGGCGACCGAGGGGCGTGGCGCGGCGAGGTGCGGTGGACTGCGACGGCCACCGGTTGAAGCGATCGACCGGCGACGGAGACACGCGAATGAGCGACGGCGGATCCTGGTTCTGGAACAGGTTCATGAGAGGACTCTGGGTCGCCATATCTCTTGCTCTCTCTCTCGCCGTGCTGACCTGAGTCCGGTGTAGGGTGCTCCGAGGGTCGGCAGCGCATCCCACGAAGCAGAAGCAGCTTCGGGAGCGTCGCAGTCGCAGTCGCCGTCGTCGTCGTCGCGCTGTCTGTCGGCAGCCTCGTAATGACCGTCGGCGGAATGTTGTGTGATTTACATAATTGTTGTTTTATGGCCGTGTCTGCAGGTGCGAGCGCCACATCTCGTTCCCGTGGGGCGTGGCCGACGGGGCGTGGAGTGGCGTGGGCGGACTCAACGCAGTTGTTGCGTCGAGGGAAATAATTGAATCGCAAAAAAGCTTTTATTGCTCGTCCCCGGGCCGTTCATCCGTCCATCTGTCTGTCCGTCCCTCTTTTCGTCTGTCCGTCCGTCTTTCTGTCCGTTTATTCGTCCGTCCATCTTCCCATCCTTCTGTCTGTCCTTCGCCCAATTATTTTCGCATGAGCTTCCGGCTGGTCGCAGTCGACCGATCTTGGCCAGCATTCCACAAGTTTCGACCGCTTCTGATCCTAACGTTCCGAGGCGAGTCCGGGATGTTGTTGTTGTTGTTGCTGTGTTGCCGGATTGATGAAACCGCTAGCACCGCCAACGCCGACGCTGGCGATGACGACAACGACCGGAAGTGAAACTTCGCGCCTTCTGCTCCCTCCGTCTTGTTGTTGCTGTTGGCGATGAAATGAAAGCAGAAGAAAGTTTTTTGGGGAGAAATGAAAAAACTTGTTCGCAGATCATTTTGACTTGCAATAAAATGAATATTAAACGAATAACAAGAGTCATGGCGGCAACAAGAGTCACTAAAAAAACAACAGTCACTAAAAAAATAACATTCACTACAAAAACAACAATTACTCCAGGAATAACAATAATAAATGTACAACAACAACTACTTGCACAACAATAGCAACAGCATTAACGAAATTGGACGGATCCACGACGGCGTCGGGGCCGCCTCGGGGCACGAGGCTTGTCGAAGTCCGTCGTCGTCGTCGTCGCCGCCGCTGTCGCTGTCGCTATCGTCGCTGCGACGGACAGGGCGCCGGAAATTAATCTCGTCGCCGGATGTTCAATTTAAGGCTCGCTCTTCCGCTCTCGTTCGCCTCTCGTTGCCGTTTTGATATTTACTCCTGTGCCACGCCCCCCGCCCCCCTCTCTCGACCCAGCCCCCCGCACATTACGCTAATTACTGCGAGCGAAACTTTTTCCGCATACATTTCTTCAGTTTTCCCCCCACCCCTCGCCGAAAGGCGAAGGAAATGTGATTTTTCGCTTGTTTCGCGTGCTCTTTGTTGTGTTTCTGTTGTTCGTCCCCGCAGTTGTCCTGTCCATCCTTGTTGCTGCGACTCCTTTAATCGACTGCAACCTCCTTGGCCGGGGTTCGTCGACCACGTTCGACGAGTTTTTTCGTGACTTGTTAAGTTTTTACTTTAATTTGCATTCACAATTACATCTAAAGTCATTGTCAGATTCTTCTAGAACTTTAGAATTTTATAATTTGAAGATATATCAAGATTTGGAACTTGTTTTCTTAAACATAAAAAATGGTATTCATTTGTTATTTCCAAATTTTTTTATCATATTAATTTTTAATACTAAAATTTTATGTTTAACAATATTTGTAAAAAATAAAAGTACCCTTTATTTTTTATTATTCACTCTGCTCAAGAATTTTAACCCCTCAGACATAAGTTGTTTTGTCAAAACTCCACCGAATTAATTATTTAATTACTTTTAATTCTTTCTTTAGTTCTTTTTTGTACCAACATCAAACGATTATTGGTCGCTTGAAAAACTTTTATTTTGAATTTTCTATACAACTTAATTACGTTGATGACTCCAAGCTGGTTGAAAGAGTGCGGATGGCTGTTAGTGAACCACTGCAGGTCGATGCAAATAGTTTCGTCTTGGGCTTCAGGGAGATCCAGATGCTGCAAGATACTCATGTCCTCTGCAGGACAAGAGGACAAGAGCTTCCTCTCTCCTGTCCTCGGCTAATTTACTTTTCGTGTAAATCACATGGAAACCCAGGAGAGAACGAGAGACCACATGTGCAAGGATATCTCTGCAGTCCATGAGCGTTTCCTCATATCGCCTTCAGGCACTCGGTTTCTTAACCACACACTCCATCCCGGCCAGGAGGAGGAAGGATAAAAGCCGAAGAAAAGTCGCATCTGGACAAACGTCTTGCGATGAGAGACGACGTCTTCGAATTTTGAGAGCTCACCCGCTCCCACCCCTCTTTGCAATCGATGCAAGCGTTTCAATTGCGACCGCAGAAACAACTCGTGTTGGCCCGATCGACGAGGGGACGAGGGACGTGGCGAGGACGACGCGCTTAAGCGCATAAAAAGCGTTTACAATGGACGCTCGTAAAATAAGTAATGAGTGGGGCGTGGCAGGGGGGCGGCCAGCGAGTCGATTCTAGTCCAAACATTGGACATCGTGTTCGTCTGTCCGTCCGTCTGGCTGTCTGTTCGTGTGAGGCCGTAACTCGTCGGCCCGAGGAGGGATAGGAAGAAGTGGAGAAGTAGCCGACGATCTTCTCGGAGACGTCTTTAAGAGGTTCCACGAATGAGAGGCGCAGAAAAGGGGGCGGGGCGAGCACAATGGAGGCCAATAAAAGCCCGACGAGCGGGCGGAAGCGGAAGTGGCGTGCGTGCGAGTGTGTGTGTGTGTGTGTTTGTGTGAGTGAGTGGCTGGACTAAGTGTTCGTACAAAACCATCCTCTTACATTCGGCTTGCATTTGTCACTCGCCTACTTCTTGTGCCTCCTCCTCCCCCCAGTCGATTTATCTGTATGTCTGTTCATCCGTCCGTTCGTCTGTCTGTCCATCTGTTCGTCCGTCATTCATTCTATCCGTCTCGGCTTCGACGGCCGTCGCTCTGTGCGTGCAAGTGTGCGTGCGAGCTTAACTTCACTAAAAAGGACTAAACACAGATTTCCGCACTTCTTCATCTTCGGCCGCGCGAGGCTCCCGCTCGAGCCCAGTGGAGGCGAAGCGGGGGGCCCAACATCAGAGAGAGAGAGAGAGGGAGGGGGAGCATGTGCACGCTCCTTGGCCATAAATTAGATTTATCATGGATCCGAGCACGGTCTGTGCTTTGTGTTCGTGTGTGTGCTCAGACCATGTTAATATGCGTTAATAAATTGCTTCCCTTGTAAGCACTTTGCAGCGAGGTATTTAAACGCATCCACAAACAAAGTCTCTCTCTGTCTCCCTCTCTCTCTCTCTGTGGGTCCATCTCTATCGCTCTGTCGGAGGAGCTGAGCTTCTTGTTCTTCTTCTGGGGAGCTCTTTGGGAGTATTTTTGCGAAATAGCTTCCAATATTTATCAAAGATTTCTCTAAGCTCCGTCTTCATGGAGATGTATTGGTGTGGGTAAATATTTGAAATAGTGTGAGACAGAGACAGCGGGAGGGAATAGTGAGAGAGAGAGAGAGAGAGGGAGAAGACTGTTTGTGTGTGTGTGTCTGTGTTGGGATTTGTTTAAATCGTTGCCAAATATTTGAGCTCTTGCTGAGCCTGGTCGAATATTTAGAGTCAACATTTGTGAAGTCGCTCGTGTGCAGCAATTATCGGCAGGACATCCTCCTTCTCCTCCTTCGAAGGATCCCTCTCTCCTCTCTCGAATGATCCCCCGGCCCCTTTTTGGAATGATCCCCCGCCTCGTCACCATACCTTCTTTGTTCCAGGTAAGAGGATCCTCCTCGGCCGGTTTTTAATCATTCTCAGGAACACGGAGCTTGGTCTCCCCCCCCCCCCCTCCTCTGTCGCGACACAAATGACGCTATCGGCCCATTGACAGTCGCACACACGCCCACAACGACATACACACACACACATACACACTCGGAGACACAGGGACACGTCCACACGGACACGAAGTTCGGTGCTCGGTTGGGCGAATTAATACCTTTTGTCGCTGACTTAATTAATATTAATAAAGCATGACCGATGGGCGTGAGTGAGTGTGTGTGTGTGATTGTGTTTATGTGTGTGTGCGTAAGCTCATGTGATTGTCAGTCCTGTGCGTGTGTCTGTGTGTGTGTGTGCGTGGGAGAGTGCGTGCCTGGCGAATATTTTACGTGATGTTTTATGGGCGCAATAATTTCTGTCCCAAAGGATGGACGATCAATTTAAAGGCGACGGCCCAGGGTCGCCAGGACAACGCGAGGTGAAGGATGAGGGGGATCAAGTGAGTGTTTTTGTGTGTGTCATAAAGCGTACCTAATAGGCTTAGGCCACCTATTTGGGGGGCGGGGTGAGGTGGAGCTGGCTTTTCAAACGCATTACATTTAACGACTACTTCCATTATTTTTATGATTATTTTCATTGTTGCGACTTTTAATTCTGAACGTGCTGCGGACACACTTCCATTTACGTTTTACTCTTTTCTCTTTTAAACCTATTTTTCGAACCTTCCTCTCTCCATCAACCCTTTGACTCCTTCTTCATGCTGAGCGGGTTTCCGCAAAATACAGTAAAATCGAGAAACATTGCAATGTGTCAATCATTCGTTCAATGAAATCCTCGTTCAGGTTTCAATCCACCATTCCTTCCATTTCTTCTTTATGTTGGATGAAAGTGGAAGAGTTGGAGGATGGAAGTTGAAGAGAGAATCACAGATCGCTTTCCCTTCGATTGCAACTGAGTGGATCGGGCCAAATTGAATCGAGTGGGGAAATCGTTAGCAAGTAATCGCGTTAAGGCGAGACTTTCGTTCCCTTGTTTGCCGAGTGTTTGGGGTGGAGTGAGTGGAGAAGGGGTGGAAACGAAGGTCTCAACTTCTAACTTCTACCTTCTGCTGGCATCACTCATACGCCCCCTTGGGTCGCTGGATGTAGAGTGGAGACGTGGCCAAAGAATGGCGTTTGTGAATTTTTTTTCTCGCCGTCCTCTTCCTTATCAATATTTCCTTATTAGTCTTCCTTTGAGTCTTCTTTGAGTCTTCCTTTGAGATTTTCACATAGCTTCTCTTTCATTTTCAGGCTCTTCCTTCTCTCCTTTAGTTTAACCCCTCACCAGCCATCAGCCACCTGCTGCCGTGTCCCATTGATCGACTTCCGCGACATCGGGTCGTGCGTGTCGTCGTCGTCGTCGTCGTCTGTTGTTCCTGCTTCTGTTGCTGACGACAAGCACGACAACGGCAGCAGTAACAAGAACAACAGTTAGTTATCGCCCGGCGGCGACACGCGGAACACGAGCCACAAGCGAACAGTTCGGTCGCCGCGCAAGCAGGAGTTCGCCAACTGGAGTTGAACACTTAATCATGGTTCGCTTGCGACAGCAACAAACGGCGGCAACAACTCACGAACATGAGCAGCGCCGATGCAACATTTCAATTTGAGCCGCTGACGTTCGCCGCCCAGAGGCGGGCTCTGACTCGCTGACTTCGCCGTTGCCGTCGCCGTCAGCCGCGGATCGCGTTCGTACGCGAAATTAAAAGCATAAATCAGGCGATGAAGGCGTTGCCAACGACACTACAGCGGCAGCAACTGCAACTGCAGCCAAAACAACAACAACAACAATGGACGACCTGCGCCAACTCAAACTCAAACTCAAGAATAGGGACGACCTCCGCCCCTTCCTCTCCCCGCTGGGGTCTTGAGGTGGGCGGGAGGCGCATCCAAGGATCTCAGGACGCGGCGAACTCTCAGGCGCAGGATGCGTTTTCAATTAAAAAACGCTTACGCGACCCGCATCCTGGCTTGAGCCACGCCTCCTGGTGTCCTTTTGTGCATTTGGGGCCCGGTGGGGGAGGCGCCCCCTTCCCCGGGGGAGGGGGGCGTGGCTCGTGTTGCTCGCTTTGTCGCCGTCTTTGCTGCTCTTGTCGTTGTCGCTGCGATTGTTGCTGTGGTTGTCATCGTTGTCATAGTTCTCTTCTTGTTGTTGTTGTTTTGTTCTTGTTGTTGTCTTGTTGTTTTGTTCTTGTTGTTGTCTTGTTGTTTTGTTCTTGTTGTAGTCTTGTTATTTTGTTCTTGTTGTTGTCTTGTTGCTTTGTTCTTGATGTTGTTGTGGCTTTGTTCTTGTTGTTGTTGCTGTTTTTAATAAATTTATGCACGCCTCAGACAAAGGATTAAAAGCATCGTCCTTCGCAGCAGCGTCTTGACTTTTGTCATTGTTGTTATTGTTCTCGTTGTTGTCATCGTCGTTGTCCTGGTTCTCATCGTCTTCTTTGTTGTTGTTGTTGTTGTTGTCCTACTCTTCCTCCTTCTTCTTCTTTCTTGATGTCAGAGGAATTTCTTGAGAATTTCTTTTAGTTGTTGTTGTTGTTCCTTGGTGTCGTTTCTTCTTGTTGTTGTTGTTATATCGCGTTTATCATTTGCATGGGTCACGGTTTCTACGTGACATGTAACGTGTTTGCATGGCGAGCTCAGAATACACGAGAACACGGTACAAAAATGGCAACAACAACATTAATACAATCAACAAATAGAATAACAACCATGATGATAACAACAACCACTATAATAACGAGTACAACAACAATAAAGACAACAACAACAATCACTTCAACTACAAAATACCAATTCCAACAACACAACGAACAGCGCAAAATATTTTCTTAGCTCAGCTTCTTTATTTTGTTCATACTGTTGTTGTATCTATGTATTGTCTGTGGCATTGTTGTTATTGTTGTTGTATCTGGGCATAAAGCTCATCAGTTAACGAGCATAAAAAGCTTAAGAAACGTGGCCGATCCCGGTGGGGGGGGGGGGGTTGCGTCACAGGAAGCGACTGAGGACGACGAGAACGAAACCAAAGCGCAAAATTTTAATAAAAGCGACAAAAGTTTTGTTCGTATGGCTTACAGAGCTTACAAGGGAACGCCAACACACCAACACACCAACACACACAGACACATAGACTCACACCTTTGCCATCGCCTGTCACACATACACACACACACACACATAGTCATAGACACTCGCGCCGACAGAGACAGACACAGACAAGCGTTAAACTAATGCCAAGAAACGGTGAACGAGAGTCGAAGGCGAAAACTCAGGTGGAAAAGGAAGGAGAGAGGACCGAAAGAGAGACACGACACAAGATAAAAGAAAGAAAGAGAGGGACGGTGAGGGAGGGGGAGAGAGGCGTCGGAATTACGTGTGTAAACTGTGTCGCCGTCGTCGTCCCAGCACCGATTCCGACCTCGACCCCAGACCTCGGGCTCGTCCTGTTTTGCATGAGTAGAAAGTTTGCGCTGCAGGTAAACAACGAGCAGTTTAAGATTTATTGCGCTTAATACTAGTTGTAGTCTCTCTCTCTCTCTCTCTCTCTCTCACTCTCTCTCTCTCGGTTCCCCTTTTTTGTTCGGATGGTGTTGGAGAGGGAGAAGAAGAGGAGCTGCCAACAACAGGCGACTATTAAGCGAGCACGACGACGACGACGACGATGAGGATGTTGCGGAAATGCTTCGAACGTGCCGCGATTCCCGCCGTCGCTAAACGCTTCAGCCATAACTTAAAGGCGTCAGAGTTCGCGGGACCCCAACTGGTTGGCGGAACTCGAGGGCAGCTGGGGGTTCATCTTTTAAGTTTCCGCCTCCAGCAACTCCACATGAGTTGGGTTCCTCAGTCGAACTCCTCAAGCAATCGACTTGAAGTTTCCTTCCGATCCCATCTTTTTTCTCTTCAGACTTCAAGTGTGTTTGTTTTGGGACCCTCATCCCAAAAATCGAGGGATACTCATCTTCATAATCGAAGGATCCTCATCCCAAAAATCGAAGGATCCTCATCCCCAAAATCGAAGGATCCTCATCCCCATAATCGAAGGATCCTCATCCCCATAATTGAAGGATCCTCATCCCCATAATTGAAGGATCATCTCCTTCGCTTCCTGCGTTCAATCAACATCGATCCATCTTCTTCTTTTGATTCCTTTGTTGGATAAATTTGAATATCCAATTTTTCTTTCCATCTCTCTTCCTCCCTATCTCCCTCCCTACATATCTCTCCCCATCTCTCTTTCAAGCTTTCTCAGTGTTTTTAATCGCATTAATATTTTTCGTTTTCTTTTCATTCCTTTCTTTCTTTCTCTCTCTCTCGTTCTGTCAACATGTTCTCCCCCAATCCCATCTCTCTGCGGCTTCTTAGCAATTAAATTAAAATTATACGCTTCCTCCCCCGGCTCGCCGACGCCTCTGACTCTCACAGCTCCCTCCACGAGACCCCCGGAGCGCGCCGTGGGTCCCTCGGCCACCAGGAGACGCCTTGAGTCCGGGCGACCTCGGAGGAAAATGAATGATGAAAAGAGGGAGAGAAGAGAGATAGAGGAAACGCGCGAGAGGGAGAGACTGAGAGATCATGTGTTGTCTTATTTAGATTTTTCGCCCCCCGTCGTCCACCGCCCCCCGCCTCCTGCGAATCTTTGCGCTTTTAACTAAAACTTTGCATCCGTGCGGTGCATTGATGGTTTCTGTGTGTGTGTTTAGGTGTGTCTGTGTGTGAGTTTCACTGACGACTGCAGGCGAGCGAATGTGAGACGACGAATGTGAGCGTGTGTGTGTGTGTACCGGCGGTGAACCGCAGTTGTTTTTGTTTACTCAGGAAGTTAAACACGGCAGGAAGTTTCGAGCTCGAGTTCAGGAGATAACAACATACGATGCTTACACCAACAGCCCCACACCTTGCTGTGGGTGAGAGCGCGAGCATGTGTGTGTGTGGGGGGGGGGGGTGTGAGAAAAAACCTAATTAAAGAGCTGAATTCGAACCCGCGCCCTTGCCTCCGGCCCCACGGCAGCAGCTGCCACGCCGTTCATCTCAATCAGAGTCAGCTTCTCTTGTTGGTGTTGGTTTCGGCGGTTTTGTTGGTGTTGTTGTTAATTTCGGCCATATTATTGTTGTTGTTGATTTCGGCGTTCTTGTTGTTGCTGGGCTCCTCCTCCCCCAGGTTCCACCGATCGTTTGCGAAACCTTTCACTCGAAAACCTTTTAGAGAAACGCGAGAATCTCCTTTTCAGTGTGTGATTAAAGGATCTAGAAGCTAAAGGCGTGTAGTTAGAACCCCTAAAGTTGCATAGGATACATTTTAAAATTTGGTTTTTACCGAAAAAATTTGTTAATTCGAAAATATTCCAGAAAAAATTAAAATTTGGATTTTTTCAGGAAAAGATCTAAATTTCAAAATTTGAAATTTACTGAGAAAAATTTCAAAATTTGAATTTTACCGAGAAAAATTTCAAAATTTGAATTTTACTGAGAAAAATTTCAAAATTTGAATTTTACTGAGAAAAATTTCAAAATTTGAATTTTACTGAGAAAAATTTCAAAATTTGAATTTTACTGAGAAAAATTTCAAAATTTGAATTTTACTGAGAAAAATTTCAAAATTTGAATTTTACTGAGAAAAATTTCAAAATTTGAATTTTACTGAGAAAAATTTCAAAATTTGAATTTTACTGAGAAAAATTTCAAAATTTGAATTTTACTGAGAAAAATTTCAAAATTTGAATTTTACTGAGAAAAATTTCAAAATTTGAATTTTACTGAGAAAAATTTCAAAATTTGAATTTTACTGAGAAAAATTTCAAAATTTGAATTTTACTGAGAAAAATTTCAAAATTTGAATTATTCTGAGTATTCTGTATTTTAGATATCGTTTAGTAGTACTTGGCACTACTACTAAATGTAAGATAACTCTGAATTTGACGATGACGTTAGAGATTTGGTACCGACTATGTTGGACACCGGTTAGTAGCCTTTGCTTCCTGCACGTGCTTGTCTACGGGGGTATATGTTAATCGAGATCTATTCGACCTCCCAGGACTCTTAAAACTAGATATTTCGATGTTTTGATAAAATAGTAGTAGATGTAAATATTTGTTACATTTAGTAGTAACAGTAGTTTACTACAGAAATGTATAGCTACTAAATTCAATAGGTTCTCACGAAGTAGAAGTTATTTATAACTTTTGTTTTCCAGGCCTAGAATTTATTTATAAAATTATGTTTGTCTTGGTACAATATTAGCTTTTGGCCACTTTGCCTCGAGCTCTACTTAATTACCTTGCGCTTGGCTGCTTACTTGAAATATTTCCAAGTCGTGGATTTTCACTGGCACTTAGGTTTTTTTGGTCTTGCACTTATTTATAGATTTCACTATTACTGGGACTTGGTTCCCCACGAGATGATTGTTGGACTCGGTGTCCTACCAACGACCCGAGAACGCCCCAAATCCCCACGACCGCCGGGAACGCCAGAGGCGAGTTAAGTCCTGGTGGTGTACTTATGGGGGGGGGGTTTTCCAGGAACCGTCCGCGGCACAGCCGACTTTGAAATGAGGGTACGCAACCTCTATTGGCCCCGGTCGAAATTACGCAAATACGACCACCATTGGGTTCTTTTTGGTTGGATTTCAAACACAACATTCTAATCGGTGGTGATATTGTCACCAACAAATCGGAAGAAATAAACACTGCGCGCCCACGCGGCCGAGAAAGGCGCCATGACAGGTGCCGGGTGACAGTTCGCAGGGCGAACCGGGCCGTCCCAAAATGCGACAGGGAGGTCAAAAGTAGCCGATATAACCACAAGACAGGGAGGGTATAAGGAAGTAAAGAGAAAAGGAAAACTTTACACAAACAATGTCGAAGGTTAACGGATCCAGGAAAACCCAATGGAAGACCAAAAAGGGGACACGGCGAGGTGATCGATCGAGGATCGGTCAGTTCGAATCACACTTTAGACGACGACACTACAATGGCAACCAGGCGCAACACAAAAACCCGAGGACTACAGCGCACGTTCGCGAGGATGAGCACCAGCCGGCCAACATGGAGCGAGGAGGAGCAGTGGCGAAACCGGCGTACCCCCACCCCAATGGTGTCCCCGACACCCGGAAACTGTGGAGAAGACAGCGGAGTGGCAGGGCGATGGTCGCCAGGTGAGGAGGCGTTGCCGGAACGGGCAACGGCCGAAGCGGAGGAGTGGTGGACGCAGCACCCAGAAGTAGTGGCAGAGGAGCCGCTGGACCTTAGTGTGCCCAGAGCCGAGGATGGAGGACCCGAGCGGAAGCGGAGGGTCGCCATCCTCGAGAGTTGGCTCTATGAAAATGAGGATGTCCTCGAGCTCGACGGCGGCGAGCAGGATCTGGAGGAGGTGCTCCAGGAAGTCACGGAGCTATTGAGAGGAGCCTGCCTAGTCCCGGATCCCATCCCGGGGGAAATCCTAGCGGCGGCGGAGAGGGCGCGAACCCTCAAAAGACGGCACCGGCGGGTGTCGTTCTTGCGATGGCACGCAGGGCGGACCTACCGCGTGATGGTCTCGCGGGCCGGGGTAGCCCAAGTCACTCGGCTGCCCCCGTAGTAGGGAGGAGATGTGCTTTGACATTTGACATTTTTTAGGCGAAACTATAAAATAAAGAAAAAGAAATATAAAAAGAAATAATAATGTTTCCTTCTGGGTTGGGGGTTGCGGGGTTGTTGGGTTCTTCGTTTCTTTTGTTACTCTATCCCACACAGCCGATGAAGCCGAGAGAGAAAAGAATGGGAAAATAAGAATCCACCACAGCTTCGACCGCGGATATCCTCGCCCAGCAGAGACGAAGAGTTGGTGTGGGAACAGAACCGGCTATCGTCGATCTCCTTCCCACATCAGCGAGCGAGAGAGAAATTCAAAATCGATCCACCACCGACCAAGCACAGATCGTGTCGGTGGCAACGATCGAGGCGGACATCGCACAAAGAGGAATCGCCGATAAGGCGATCCTCTCACCAAGTGAGCAGAAACTCACCACAGTGCGGGTGTCTGCCGGAGAACTGTAGATGACTGCAGTGAGCGCGCATACTATGTGGAGTTGTTGTAATAAAGGAACAACAACCACATAGGGCAACGGCGAATGGACCGGCACGCGCCAACGGTAATGATACAACAACAACAAGTGGGGCAACGGGCAAAGGATGGCCCTGAACTTCAAGAGAAGTTCGAGTAAACAACTGACAACAACAGTTGTGATAGCGTGGGAAAATGTGAACTCGGAATTGCACTGACCCACCGTAACAAGTACAACAGAGGAACGAGTGGCATAGCGGTGGGACAGCTGATCGTTCCCCTACACGGGAAAGCGGAGGTCCGTCGGTTCGCCAAAGATGAACTCGAGTGGAGTTGCGGCTGATGAGTCGTCAAGCCCTCGAGATGATTGGCGACCAAATCGAGGGCCATGGGATGAGTGGAACCAGGACCAGAGGTTTGGAGCCAGCCCAGAACAAGAACGAGAATCATTCGTTGGTAGGACACCGAGTCCAACAATCATCTCGTGGGGAACCAAGTCCCAGTAATAGTGAAATCTATAAATAAGTGCAAGACCAAAAAACCCAAGTGCCAGTGAAAATCCACGACTTGGAAATATTTCAAGTAAGCAGCCAAGCGCAAGGTAATTAAGTAGAGCTCGAGGAAAAGTGGCCAAAAGCTAATATTGTATCAAGACAAACATAATTTTATAAATAAATTCTACGCCGTGAAAACCAAAAGTTATAAATAACTTCTACTTCGTGAGAACCTATTGAATTTAGTAGCTATACATTTCTGTAGTAAACTACTGTTACTACTAAATGTAACAAATATTTACATCTACTACTATTTTATCAAAACATCGAAATATCTAGTTTTAAGAGTCCTGGGAGGTCGAATAGATCTCGATTAACATCCACCCCAGTAGCTAAGCATTTCTGTAGTAAACGACTTTTACTACTAAATGCAGCAAATATTTATATCTACTACTATTTTATCAAAACATTGAAATATCTAGTTTTAAGAGTCTTGGGAGGTCGAATAGATCTCGATTAACATCCACCCCAGTAGCTATACATTTCTGTAGTAAACTACTGTTACTACTAAATGTAACAAATATTTACATCTACTACTATTTTATCAAAACATTGAAATACCTAGCTTTAAGAGTCCTGGGAGGTCGAATAGATCTCGATTAACATATACCCCCGTAGACAAGCACGTGCAGGAAGCAAAGACTACTAACCGGTGTCCAACATAGTCGGTACCAAATCTCTAACGTCATCGTCAAATTCAGAGTTATCTTACATTTAGTAGTAGTGCCAAGTACTACTAAACGATATCTAAAATACAGAATACCACACGAGTTTACTTCACATTTAGTAGTAGTGCCAAGTACTACTAAACGGTATCAAAGTTAGAAAATAATATTATAGTTAATATACGCCTCTGAATTATCGTCCGTCAGACGTCCAGTCGTGGTACCAAAGTACTACTAAATGGTATTTAAGAAACCATACTACTGCTACTACATACTACTACTACCTCTAAGTCACCAAGTCCTAATTGCGACTAGAACGAGCACCTAGTGCTCCACCACGGTACAAACGAAACGATACAACGAAACCAGCGCTTACAGGGCCCGTGATCTGGCCAGTCCACTGCCGAAGAGGGGGAACGCGAAGTAAACGGGGAACCATCACCCATCAAGGAGGGACGGACCAGCACCGTGGATCGCTAGTATTTTTACTGAAATTGTATGCATACTATATGAATAAATGATAAACCAGAAATACATGAAATAAATAAACAATTACAAGAAACTTGGAAAATTCTTTGTCAGAACCTGGACGCCCGCTGAGCTATCCCAGCTTCAAACTCGGGTAACCGGAAGTTCGTGACAATGGCGCCCGAGCGCCCATTTGAATTTTACTGAAAAAAATTTGATAATTTGAATCTTACTAACAAAAAATTTCCAAATTTCGAAAAAAAATCGTTATTTGGATTTTTCCGAAAAAATTCGTTATTTGGATTTTTACGAAAAAAATTGATTATTAAAATTTTTCTGAAAAAAATTCATTATTTGAATTTTACTGAACAATATTCAATATTTTGATTTTTCCGCAAAACTAAATTTTTGGATTATTCTAAAAAAATTTTATTTTTTTAATATTTCTAAAAAAAAATTCTTTTTTTAAAATCTACTGAAAAATATTGAAAAATATAGTTTTCTCCGCAAACATTTTCAAATGTTTATATATTTCAAAAGTCCAAATTTTGAATTCGAATTAGGGACTGCGAATCTCTGTTCGTAAGTGATTAAAGAGATTTGCGCCTCGCACTGCCTCCCCTTTGTTCTGATGTGAAAAATATGCATTCCCTCCCCCATGCTTCGTCCGCCAACCCTGGGTTTCCGCTATTCATCAGAAACTTTGGCCCCTCCCGTCGTCGCCTAATTTGTTGCAGCGTTTGCGGCGCCGAAAATTATTCCCGAAATCGTATGTTCCTCGAAATGAGATGCGGAAACTCATTTTCATTTTGCCAGCGTTTTCCCAGCATTAGCACGGAATTTGCATTTCTCCACGCAGAAGACTCTTGCACGATTTTCAAGATTTTCACGTTTAAATACGTTACGTCGCTGATGGGAATCGGGATGTGGTGGAGACGGGATTTGGG
The DNA here is from genome assembly GCA_017309665.1 of Coelopa frigida. Lineage (NCBI taxonomy): Eukaryota > Metazoa > Arthropoda > Insecta > Diptera > Coelopidae > Coelopa > Coelopa frigida. The sequence goes on from CM029561.1 coordinate 42,608,872, forward strand.
CGGGGGTGGAAACGCCTCTCTCTCTCTTTTCTCGAATATGTCTCATATACTTTTCTCCTTTCTTCGTTCCACCACTCTTCGAGTACTTCCTCGCCCATGTTTTTCGTTCCCTTTGATTCCATTCACTCCACTCCTCTTTCGTTTTCACCATCTTCCGTCTCCCTCCCGCTATCTTCCGTCTCTCTCCATCGCAATTGAATCTACTCGACTCGACTTCTCGTATGTTTCTGAAAGAGTTTCTCTTGTGTATTCATAATGGAAACTTTAATTCCGCCATCAATTATAAATCTGCTCCACTGTGCGATATTCTCGGGACACGCTCGAATTGAGAATTCCCAGCTCTGTACGAAAGTCGCTTCTAATTTTTCCTCATCCACCACCCCTCGACTTTTCAGCTTCTCCTTTCTCTCTCTCTTCCTCCTTCGCTGTCTTTTTATTCACTCTCAGTTTTACATTTCCCCCAATGGACTTGTCGTTATTCTATTTAGCACTTTTCTCTTCTTTCCTTTCCACTTAACTTTCTCTTTTCCGCTTAACTTCCTCCTCTCCTCCACTTAACTTTCTCTTCTCCGCTCAACACTCTCTCATTCTCCACTCATTCACTCGGAATCGCTTCTGTTTAATACCTTGTTCTCCCTGTGGAATCGGATCTGATCCTGGTTTCGATTTTGCAAGTTCTCATCGAATCCACCACCACCATCTCTCTGGCTCTCTCGAACTATGGCCATGGTTTGCCTGTTGCTGTATCCTTTCATCGATGTCCTGTCAATCCGTCGATCCTTTCCTTCCCTCACCCGCCACGCCCACAGCTGTCATCTCATTTCGATTTCCGTGCACACGCTTCAAACGCGTTTTCCACGATTCCACGATTGGAATTCATTTTACAATAATTGCAAATGTCCGCTGCAGCCACGCCTCAAACGATACGCGTCTGTCTTCGGCTGTCCGTCGATCTGCCACAGCTGTCCGTCCCTCTCTCTCTCTCTGTCCGTCTCTCTTTCCGTCCATCTGTCTCTCTGGTTGCTTCTTTCGACATCGCTTCGCGTGCATTTAATTAAATCCGCGCTAATTACAGCGAATCGCACGAACTTATTGCGCGAACCCCGACCCGCCCGAGTGGGCGGTGCACAGAGAACGGGGCGTGGCCGGCGCGAGTGGATAATCGTGTGCGGCGGAAATCACATGCACTTCCGATCAATTAAAAAAAAAACACGCCTCCCCCACCGATCGGGTTGGGGCGTAGGAAGAAGGCGAAGGCGCCGGATTTAAAAATTCATAAACGCAAATGGAAATGAGAATTAATCGAATCCGCATCGAAGGTCAGAGCTATTGCGGAATATTGATTTGAGTGGAGTGGAAATTGAAAGAACGTCGAAATCAAACATCGGACATTATGGAATGGACGATCGGGCCAATCTCCTCATCTTCCACGACATAGGAATCCGGCAGAGAGGGAACGAAGACCCGAAGGAGCTCCCGAAACCACTGGCACGGGATTAGGAGGGGTCGGCCGGGGTCTGTTTGTCCCGGGTGCTTTGAAGATTGACTCAATTTTCCGCTTCACTTCGCCGCACAACCAATCGATGTCCCTCGGCCATCAAAACAACGTCGTCGGAACCTCCTCGAAGAGTTGGCCGCAGAGGGTCCCGAGGGGGCGGGCGCGGGGCAGGGTTCCGGAACCGGAGCCACTCGACTGCGACTTTAACTCAATTTAATTGCTTTTAAGAGGATTAAATTCGGTCGGGTTTCGTCGGGATCGAAAGGGTTCGAGGGCGGTGGACTCGGGTTCTTTCAGGGGAGCTTAAGAGCTTTTATTGCTGCTAATTATGCAAAATTGATTGGCGACAACAGGCTTCGGTTGGTGTGGGGGTGGGGGAGGGGGAGGTCGCCAAAGGGGGCGTGGACCTAATTGAACGCCGCCTCCTTCTCCTTCTCATTTTCGTCTTCGCATCGCCCACTAGTGGCGCTCACGTGTGGTGGCCGCAACTCTTGCGCAATCAGCGACGGCGGACACGTGCCCGCGTCTCGCTTTTAATGAGCTCTCACGAAAATATTTAATAATGGTTACTCTCCATCTTTTTCCCTCCCTCTTCACTTCACTACGGCGATAACTACTACGACTAACTGTAGAACTACAAAAGTCGAGTAATCTCACTAATTGCGAGCGAAAGACCCAACAAAAGGGAGAGCGAGAGACAAAAAGAAAGGGACACCAAGTGAATGAAGGAGAGAGTGAATGAACGAGTGAGTGAGTGAAGAAGAGAGTGACTGAAGGAGAGAGTGAGTGAAGGAGAGAGTGAGTGGCATATGCTCGTGAGTAAGTGAGACGGAGAGACCGGGCTAATGGGTAAAACGAGATCAGCTCAAAGAAACAGAAAGCGACAGAAAAGGAGATCATCATGGAAAAGTTGGAGCTTGAACTTGTTACACTTGTGACGAAGACGAGGGCGGCACATATGCCCAAAGTGAGAATGAAAGAAGGAGATAGAGTTTGAAAGATAGAGAGAGTTGGAGGGAATAGAAAATGAATGAGAGAAGTGAAAGGGGTGCAGCTCAAGTATCGCATTAAGAAGAGCAAACAAGGATTTGACATGTCTGGCGACGTTTTCTTTACGGGTCGGGCAGGGAAGGCGAATGCGAAGGGGGAGGGTCGAGGGGATCACAAGGGGTAGAGGGTGCCAAGAGGGGGTCGAGAGGGGGTCGAGAGGGCGTGCGATTGCACTCGGTTGAAGACTTTAATTAAATGAGCAAATGTGTTGAATTTGTCATCTGCAGCTCAAGAGCAGCAAGTAAGCAACTGGCTAATTAAAGAAGTTATCGTCGAGTGCGAGGGAGGGAGACGGCGATAGCACATTAGCACAAAGGACCCGAGTGCACTGGAGGATGTCGTCAGCTGTAGACGGAGGCAGCTGCTACTGTGTGCCGAGCTCGAGCTCCTTTGACTCTGGGGCTGGTGTCCAAATTGCTTGGTCCGTTTGCAATTTCATTCACTCGACCCACATCTCCGTCATTTCGTTACCATTGGCCTCGTTCTCTGCAACCGTTTTCCTTGGGCCTTTGGGGTCCTCGTACAGGACTCGGAAACAATTAACTTAAATTCCCTTAATCGGCCACGACTTCCTCTGGGGTCGAGGGAAGAAGAAAGCTTTGGTGCAGAGAACTCATCCCGATGGTGGGTTTGAGGCAATCAGTCATTCTTCTGCTTTGTAAAGCTCCTCCCTCCTTAACCTGAGGCACGCCCTCCAACACCCTTTGCCCCTTCCTCGAACAACGCGAATCATCCGGAGCCACTGCATTCGCTTTGGTTCAATGAGCGTGGGCCGTCTCGCGCCTGACTGAGTCGAGCTGAGCTGCGCATCCTGCCGGCAAATGCACCTGTGTCCGTTTGTCCGCTCGTCCACCCGCCCCTCCATCCTCCCTTTCGTCACCCTCGTCCTTCCTCTTACACCCTCTCTCCTCAATCGCTTCGCTCCGCAAACAATGAACCCTTTCAGTGAAATGAATAAATTTCAGTTCGTGTTTTCCGCTCCGCAAACGCCAATCGCCAATCGCCGATCGTCGTCGCCGCCTGCCGCAGGAAGTCAGGAGGATGGCGAAAATGGCGTCCGTCACCACGATTCAAACTCCTCCTCCCTTTCATCATCCTCCTCTTCATCCCCTCCTCCTCTTCATCCCCTCCTCCTCTTCATCCCCTCCTTCCTTTCATCCCCTCCTCCTCTTCATCTCTCCTCATCCCTTGCCTCACTTTCCACGTCAAGCGGTTGTTGGCGGAATTTTTCACTTACCTCGGCTCAGACGGCTTCCGCTTGCACGGTGTAGCGAGCGTCACCAGGTGGCATCGCGAATGTTGTTGGCGTTGCCACTTTTTTCCGTTTCGCCACGCGGTTCTTAATTTGCAAATCAGCGGAAGTAAAAGTGTTTGCATAAATCCGCAACGAGGTCGGCGAGTGGAGCGCGAAATCGCATTTCAACCCGCGTGGTTCGCTTTCAATCGCCCACTAACTCAATCAATCAGTCACCCAATCACCCACTCACTCTCTCATCCACTCACTCACTCACACTCTTACTCTCTCACTCACTCTCTCACTCTCTTACTCACTCTCCTACTCACTCATTCACCTGCTGCCCCAATCACTCACTCAGTATTTTCACTACTCTGCGAGAAATTGAACGGTTTATTTTTTGAGAGAAACGAGGCGCATTGTTTGCATGGCGAGCTTTAATTGAAAGTAAGCAAGCAATATTTTATATACAGAAGGGTGGGAGGGCAGAGAAAGACATTGGAAAGAGGATGAGTGAAATGAGATGACTGCTGGAGGAGCGATAACTGAATCTCCATCCATGGCTCAGGCTCCATGTACGGCTTAATCTCTCCCGCTCGCACGGCACTCGAACTCCACTGGCTTAGCTGGTTCTTAACTCAGCCACAATCAGTGGGATGGGAGGCCATCGCTCATCTCTCGCCGGCAGTCGGGAATCGGGGAATCCGCACGAATTAACGGTGATAAATGTATCGATAACAGGGCGGTATTTATATTAAGGACACGAGCTGTGCTTGCGACAACACGTTGTGATTCAGTGGCAACGCTTTGTCACCTACTCCATCATCATTAACGACGCGCCGGCGATGGAACATGGCATGAAACAGCAAGAACAACAACAACAGCAGGAACATCAGCAAGAACAACAACAACAGCAGGAACATCAGCAACAACAACAGCAACAACAATATCAACATGTCAACAACCACATCAACACCAACAACAACAATATCAACATGTCAACTAGCAGCAATATGGCCGCCAACCACACACAGACACAAACACACTCACACTCGCACATCGTCTGGATTCCTGCAGCAGCCGCTTTCGCTCTGTGTCGCCGAGGTTGCCAACGCGCCCAAGGCGAGGTTCTCACCGCAGCAACAATAACAACAACAACAACAACAGGAAGAAGAACACACACACACACACAAGGATACATGTGATGACGACAACAACAACAACAATATTAACAAACAACCACGACAACGACAAGGACAAGGCCGAGATATGAAACGAAAGAAGAAATTGATTTTAATCTGATTGACGAGATCGCATCGTGATTGTTTCGCGTTGCCAGAGGCGTGGCTGGTGGGGGGAGGGGGCGAGGCCCGATGGTTGAGGCAGACGTGGGCGGAAATCGTTCGAGATTCGGTGCGCACATGTGAACAATTTCCACCGGTCCATGAAACTTTAGCCCAAGGGCGGAGCGGGCTCGGTTTGAGGGATTCGATCATGAAGTCGATTCGACCTCGCCTCGAGTCTCCGACTAACCGACGGACAAAGGCGGCGTCAGCGCTTCCGGTGGCGCCATCGTCGTTGGCTCCGGAAACGACCGCCACCTCGGCCAAGTGGGCAAAGTTTTCGCGAGCGCAGTTCGGCGCATCCGCTGCGGCTGCGGCTGCAGGCGCGAGGCGAACAACTCAATTAAACGCCAGATGGGCCTGAGGCAGGACCTTTAACCGCTCCAGCGACTCCTTCTCATGGCCGTCCTGGGCAAACGAGAAGCGACGGCCTCGATGCGGCGGCCGCCAGGTGTTTGTGGCGATTTGCATCGTGTAAACTTCATAAAACATGCAACCGAAGCGAGGACGGCCGAGGGCAACGGCAGCAATTTCGACACAAAAACAACAATTTCCACAACAACAACAACAAAAATAAAAATAAAACAACCACTAGAACAACACCATCCATAACAATAACAGCAACAACAATTGCAATAACTTCGAAAACAACAACGAATTAAACCAATTTTTGGAAATATTTCTGCAACTTCGCATTTTGCACTCGGCCAAGATGGCCGCAATCTGCAGTCTACCAGCATGTGTGTGTGTGTGTTTGTGTGTGTGGTTTTTACGGCATAAAACCAACATATGGACATGGGGAGGGGCGGGGTTTGGGAGGCGTGGAAATACCTCTGCCAAAATCGCCATAAATTAAAACTTTCCTCTATGCGAAACAACTTCTTCCGCGATTTTTACGTTCTCAATAACGGACAACGAAATTCTCCATGACTCCCGCCGCCCTCTGCCACGCCCCTTTCCTCTCTCTCTCTCTCACTACCACAGATCCATAAAATGCCAACAACTTCGCTTTGATGCGGACGACTCGTTGATTGCGACTCAAACGACGGATGGACGGCGGACTCGAGGGGCGTCCACAGCCCACTCAGAGGCATCTCCTCCACCCTCGTTCTCGCCAGTCGCACGCACTTTCGCCAGCGAAAAAGTCACAAAATCAGCGAGAGTCGTAAATTTGTGAAAAATTCAAAAGTTCGAAGGAGACGAGGTTGACTTGACTTGGCCTGGGGGGGGGCGAGCACTTTAATTTGGCGCAATCGAAGCAAGCTCCATGAACCGTAGATGAAAGACACGAACAACCTCCCAAACACACACACACAAACAGACACACAGAGTGACAGACGGACGAAGGGACGGATGGAGGGACGGATAAACGAACGAAGGGACGGATGGTGGGACGGACGGACGGACGGACGGACGGACGATTGCCGAAAACAAGACACGAGACAGACCGATCGTAAATTCACAAAGTTTAGGATGCTTGAGAGCAAATCGCAGATTTCGCTCCCGCTCCCCCCCGCTGCTTCTGGAAAATCTCGGATAAGCGACTTTTGGCGAATTTACAGTGCAATTACAGGTTATTGGCATCCAGTTTTTTTCGCCCGATTTGCTTCGTGACCGGGGCTCAGACGTTGTTTGCCCTGATTCGCCTCCGTTCTCCTTCTTCTGCTGGTCGTTGTGTTCGTGGTGGCCCCGGTGACGGCGGGATTATTCGTAATGTTCCCCATGGCATCCACTTCTCACATCTGTGTCCACCTCCCTCACATCATCCTCCTCCTCCATCGCGCTATCTTCGGAGTCGTGAACCCAACTCGGGAGAATGAACTTCCATCGCTCTTGTGGAACACACAAAGACCAGATCACTACAGATTGGCCTCCTATTGAGGCAAGTGCTATCTCGGCTCCTCCTTTTTATTCCACCTTCCAGGCCGATCACCACACATCCTGGCCCAGCTCCTCCCGACGACTTTCGCAAATGCCGTTCGTTTTTATCGCCGTCCACACCTTCCTGCATTCTCGCATTCGTCGTCCTCGCTCCGAACTTCGGCCCCAGCCCATGCATCGTGGTATTCTCCAAGTCAAGTTTTCCTCGGTTACTTTTTCTCCGGAGTGAACGCAAAAAGGAACTCGACTCAACTCGACTTGAGTCCTTTATCTACTTGCGGCCAATATCGTACAATTAACTGCCTCCATTGTCGCTCCTTGATCCGTTCGCTCCTCATCGATCCTTCCTGCCTGCCTTCGGTCCTGGGGCTACTCGGATGCAGTTCTCAGTTATTTTTCTTGTTGTTGCCGTTGGTGGACTCAAAGTGCTTTAGAGCTTTTGTGAGCAATTCCTTCGTAACGACTCGCCTCGAAGGAGCACAAACAAGAACAACAACAACCGAAGCAGCAGCAGCAGAAGCAGACGCAGCAACAAAGACAGCGACAACAACTGGGAAAAGAGACAACAACAGGCTGAAGGAAGGGGGCGGAAGACGAAGGCGGAGGAGGAGGCAGCACTTTAGGAAGATGCGCCGGGCAAATAAACGTCGGTTAAATTCGGTCCTTCCAGAGTTCAAATGTGAGGAGTCCTTGCGCTATTTTCTATTCCGAAAATGCGCTGCTGCCAAGTCCTCAGACGTCAGAGTCCTCCTCGTCCTTGCCCCGCCCCTCCCCCGTTGTGGAGACCACAAAAATTAGTTAAGCGCTGCCTTCGCCGAAGTTTATTGAATTTTGCGCTCGTCTGGCAACGCTGTGCCCGAGTCAATTCCGGGAAATTTCTCCATCGCCATCGCTCCGACATCGCAACCGCCGGCGAGTGTTTACATTGCTGTTTACAACGCACACACACACACACACACTCACACACACACACACACACACACACATATGCTTGGCCGACATCCTTCGGCCTGCAGCCGCGAAGCGAAGACGACAAAACAATGGCGACGATCGCGGCTGGGAAGGAAGCAAGAAAGGAAAGAGTGAAGATGGGACGGAAGGAAGAAATAAAGAAAGGAATGAATGAAGGAAAGAAAGAAATAAAGGAAGGAATGAAGGAAAGAAATAAAGGAAGGAATGAATGAAGGAAAGAAAGAAATAAAGGAAGGGATGAAGGAAATAAAGGAAGAAATAATGGAAGGAATGGAAGAAGGGACGGAAGGACATTGCATTTAACGGTTAAATGCAAAGAGCGACGCGACGTCCGTCCGTCCGTCCTTCGAGCTGTCTGTCGTCGCCCTTCGTGAAAGCGAGTCCTCGTTGGCAGGATAACATATGCCAAGCGTCGCCAACAGCCGTCAGCCGAAGCCGCGAGTGCCAAGAATCCGAGGCCGGAGTCTATTCGGGACTCAATTTAATTAAAAGACGTCCCCGTCGTCACCTCCCGGCCATCGTCTGGCCTCTCGACTCTAGCCACGCCTCATATCTAGCCGCTGCCTCCGAACCTTTCCGACCCTATCGTCCCGCCCTCCGACCAATCGTTGGTCGTAAATTCGGCGTCCTCGAGGCACGCGCGCCTGTCGTTCGATGATCCACGGCTGGCGTGACTCGAGGACACGTCGTTCGCGCGCCGCTCGATTTATGGGCCAGACCTGTTGCGCAGACCGCGACGAGGACAACGAGGGCTAGGATGAAGCCGAGGGCGAAGGCGAGAACGAGGATGATAAGGAAGACAAGGACGAAGGCGACGACCCCATCGCGGAAATCAATTGTGGCACCTGGCGGAGGCCACGCACGCAGCGGACGACGCGATTTATGGTTGAGGCTCCTTTGGCTCTCTCTCTCTACTGGAGAGATCCTCGCCACGATTGCTGACAGGATGAAGAGGAGCGCGTGATGTCGGCGAGTTTAAGGGACGAAAGGTCGTTGAAGGAAGGACAGAGCGAGGAAGGAACGACAGGTTGTAGAAGATACAACAGTGTGTGGAGGAGACGAAAGGTTGTGAAAGGGCCAACACGATGTGGAAGTCGAAGAGACGTCAGGCTCTCGAAAAGACGACCGGATTTCGATGAGACGACAGGTTTTTTGAAGAAGCGATGGTCACGGGAAACACGGACTGAAGATGAGACCAGGAAAGATTTACACGTTCTTTGTTTCGCGGAGACTAATTAGGATTCGATTCCTTTCCGGAGGCAGCTGAATGAGCGGGAGAAGGTGAGAGATCTTGAATCCTTTCATCGTCTCGAAGTCCTTTTCCTTTCACCTGTCTCATCCACAACTCAGATCGACTGAAAAGCTCGCTAATTATTTCGCTACACTCGAACTTGGGCGATTCGGCTCTTGTGCCGAGGGTGCAATTAGTCCGCCTCGAGGACGTCTTCTCGGGACAAAGCAAGTGGACACCGGCCCTCGTCCTCGTTCGGCGCGAGGTGTTCCGACGTCCTGTCAGCGACGGCGACGTCACTTGGCTCCGATTCATTGGTCTCGTTCTCCACATCTCCGTCTCCAATCGCACGGCTGTCGACGATGGCGACGCCTGGCGAGCGGCCAACGCCGAACGAAGGCCGGCAGCAAAATTTAATTCCACGCGAAGTGTGTGTCCTTCAGTTCATCCTTCCGTCCTGCTCTGTTTTCGCTCGTCCTTCCGTCATCGGACTTGTTCTGTTTTCGCTCGTCCTTCCGACTTTCACTTTGTTCTGTTTTGGCTCATCCTTCCGGCTTTCACCTGGTTCTATTTTGGCTCATCCTTTCGTCTTCCACCTTGTTCCGATTTAGCTCATTCCTCTTCCACCTTGTTCTGATTCAGCTCATCCTTTCGTCAGTTCTTCCTCTTGTCTGGCTGCCGGAAGCTTGAAGCTTCGTCAGTCTCAGACGAACGGAGCAAAGGACTCGACTCACGTGAGGATTGGATTTGTCAGGACTCGACAGCGTCGCCACTAATTGACGTTCACGAAGTCGCCTCCATGAGATCGGGGTTTGAGAGGCGACTTTCGGGGCGATGGGTGTGAACGAGAGGCGACTTTTGAGTCGTTTTGTGTGGACCGGAGGCGACTTTGGCTTTGGCTTTGGCGAAGGAGAAGCCAAAGAAATCCTCCGACCGGAAGGCGAGAACTCATCCGCTCGTTTCGGAGCCCAACTCCGACTCCTTCTCGAATCCAACTGCAAAACCTGAAATCGCAGTCGAATCCTGAGCACTCGTGCCGCATCGTCATAACTCCAGCGTCCTCCCCGCTGCTGTGCGACCAAGCGGAACCCATTAAAGAGCTCCTCGCCGTCCCTTGACCGAGTGCGAGTGCGAGTGTGTCTGTGCGGCATTAGAGAAGTATGTGTGTGTGTGTGTGTGCGTCTGCATTGGCCACAATTTATTGGTCAGTAATTTTTTGTTAAACACGCTCGCACGGTTTGGCAAAAGCATGCTTCGAATGATAGATTTATCGTACCTGGCGAGCTCCCCACTCGTCCACCACACCATGAATAAGTGTATAAAGTGCGCTCTCCGAAAGTCCTTCCGTCCGTCCGTCCGTCCATCCGTGTGTTCGTGTGAGTGAGCGGAAGACAAATGTACAATTTATGTGCGCTCATAATGTCGGCCGGGCATGTCCTGGCAGCGACTTTGTTGTGCTCCCCCGGCTCCCGGCGCTGTTCATTTGCCCCGGCTCCTAATGTTTTATTGACGCTGCACATAACTCGCGTGCACGAGACAGAGAGAGATTGAGAGATATACACAGAGAGAGAGAGAGAGAGAGAGAAATACAGAGACAGGGAGTGAAAGCAATCGAAATAGAGAGATAATAGCCAAGGCAAGGGTGCGAGGGTCGAAAGTATTCTACGATTACATTCACATTTGACACATTTGCGACCGCTCGTTAATCATGCGAGGTCCTTGCGTTTGGCACCCGTTCGAACAACTCAAGGATGTCAATTAATAAAGAATCCTCGTCCACGTCCTTGTGATGGCCTCTCAACAGACCTATCGTTCTCTCTGTCTGTCGTCCATCCTTCCTTCCTTTCTTTCTTCCGTCCGTCCGTTCATCCGTCGTCTGGTGCTCGACTCGAGAACTGCATTCTTGAAGGAAACTCCGGAATAAGCCTTCCAAGACTCTCCAGGCTCCTCGAGCAGTCCGGCCATTTCCTTTTCAACAACTGCATTTGCTCGAGTCCGAAGTCCTTGCGGGATGCCACAAGGACTTCGACTGGAATGTCGGAGTTTCAGTCGAAGCGACTCCTCGCACTGCTCCTGGAGGAATTTTAATGAGTTCTTGAGTTGAGTTGAGTTCTTGGGATGATCCACTCGCACCCTGCCTTCCAACTCCTTCGATCCCAGGACGCACCTGTTCACAGTAGAAACCGCTCGTCATTTGAGGAACCGCGTCTTCATGGTGAAGAACGTTCTCTGACGAGACGTCATCAAACCCCATCATTCCAAGCACCCTTCTTCTCCTTTGTCCCCTTTTTATCCTTCTTCCTCCTCTTCGCCTCCTTCTTCTGCTTCTGCTGGCCAAGCGACAAGGACTCTATATCTCAAGGTCCTTCGTCCCTGGCCGCCTGCGCCCGGCTTCTCGTAACCAAAACCAACATTGATTCGATGAAATAGTTGCATGAAAGTCGAATAAAGCAAATCTCCGCAAGATTATCTCTCCCCGTCTCTGTCTTCCTCCATCTCGCTTCCGCCCCTCGTCGATGGTAAAAATCAACACCGAGCGATCGAGAGGGCGGATGGAACGAGGGGAGCTCGTGAAGAATGAAAACATTTACAAGTGAAACCTAAACAATTGAAATAAATCGGGGGGATGGATTGACATATCTCTTCGATGAGAGAGAGAGACAGAGGCAGATAGAGAGAGAAAATGAGATAGGGAGAAAGTGAGATAGGGAGAAAGTGAGAGAGAGAAGGACAGCCCAAATCGGAATCTACGACACAATGGACTCCGGCTGCTTCCGCCGAGCCTCCGTTCGTCGAGGATGCCGTCGTTGCTCCAGGATCTGCGGCCCTCGTCTTCGTCTCCATCTCCTTCGTCTCCTCTTCATCCTCGTCTTCGTCGTCGTCATTGGAGCTTCTGCTGCTGCTGCTGCAGATCAATGACAACAGCTCCGCACAAAGGATAATTTTTCATTTTGTCCGATGCCATTCGCTGCCCTCGCTCCACGCCCTCCGCCCCACCTCGGCCACAAGCGAGCAGTCGTCGTCGCCGTCGTCGTCATCGTTGCCGCCATTGTGAGTGCAGGCGGAGGCAGCAACAAAGACGTCGTCCTGCTGAGTGGCCGCGTCCTGCCGGGCGCTCGGTCGAGTGGGGTGTCGGAAGGGTCTCGATTTATTTGCAGGTTTATCGATTTAGACGCCGAGCGACTGCGGCACCAACGCCGACCGCTCGGCTGCGAGTGACTTTTATTGCGGCCGGGTGAGCGATGGCGACGGTGGACGGCGAGAGTTGAAAGGATGCCGAGGACATGGCCGGGAATTTGCATGGGCCCGGGGGTTGGGGCGCGCGATAACAAAGCACCGGAGATAACGATGGCCCACCTCTGGCTCTGGAGTGCGCAAGGGCCGAAGCGCGGAGGGCGGCGATTGAGGTGGGGAGAGAAGTCGGGGTCGTCGGATTGATTGCGGCGCAACCCGAGTTCCCATTAAAGCCGTTCGCAGCCCGTCGACGCGAGGGATTAATTTGCGGTCGCAGTGAATCCGCCGCACGCACACGCACAAAGGCCACCCACACACATGGCCACGGTGAGTGATGCCTCAATCGCGGTCGCCACAAAGTCCCGGGGGAGAGAAAGAGAGAGCGAGTGGGAGGGAGAGAAGGAGACAGAGACAGAGTCATCGAGTGAAATGGTTGATCAGAACGACTGGCGACACAGCGGCGGCCGCAAATTTATTTAATTCGAAATTAATTTATTATTTCGCTCGCTCGTCCGCTCGCAATCTGTTGCATATTTATAGGCGTGTGTGGGCGTGTCTGTGCTCCAGCGATTGCGGTCGTGCCGCAATGGGCCTGTGTGCGTGTGCAAGTGTCGGCTGGCGGCAGACGACGACGAAGAGAAACTCGAGCACGCTCGTCAAGCTGAAGCCCAGGAACAGCGACAGGATGCCGCCGAGCGAGACGAGGACGTCGAGCGGGTCGCGAATGGTCTGCAGGTGGAGGCGTTTCGGCGGGAACACGAGCAGCGAGATCGCCAGCGAGCGGTTGTCGCCGACGAAATCCTCCGAGGGCCTGCAAGAGAGAGAGAGGGAGAGTTAGAGAGAAGGTCGTAGAATTAGTTGTTGAAGCTGTTTTTTTCGCACCTCTGCTCGAAGTGCGCCACCTTGACGAAGTACGTCGAGCACGAGGGCAGGCAGCGGCGGCAGGGCGTGTCCCGCAGCTGGTGCAGGGCGGCCACGTGCAGCAGCCGCGCCTTCTCCAGACACAAATAGCCGTCGAGGTCGCACTGCTCCACTGAGAGGGTTTGAGAGTAAACATAGGGTTTGAGATTGAAGACAACAAAAAACAACAAAAGAAATATACCCATCACCCACCTGCCTGCTCGCCCCGCCCCCTATTCAAGACGTAGTTGATGCAGCCGCACGCTCGCTGCTGCAGCATCCGGACGCAGTCGGCCAGGCAGGCGCCGTAGCTGGGCAGGCGATACGTGTGATTCAGCCCTGGCACCCAGTCGTCCTGTCGATGCACGCAGTTCGTCGCCTCGGGCCCGAAGTTCACCAGCCCCGAGTCCACCACGAACGGTGTCATCACGATGCCCATGAGGGCCGCGTGTCGAGCCGCGTCCACCGTGAACTTCGGCAGCGGCGTCAGCGCATCCGGAACGTCGCCGTCGGGCAGCACGAAGACCTGCCGAAGGGAGAGACCGAGGTGAGTATGTGGAGGAGTGCGTGTAAAATGCAAAAGAACAAACATCAAAAGAACAATATTGAAATCAAAATTACAACATTAAAAAGTACAACATTGAAAAATAAAAAATTACAAAATTCAAAAGTAGAAAATTCGAAAGTACAAAATTTGAAAATACAAAATTCAAAAGTACAAAATATTAAATTCATACCTTGGTGTCCCTGGTGAAGTTCAGCCGGAGGACGGAGAGTTCTGAGTGCTTCGTCACCGTCATGTTCAGGTGGGATTCACTGGGTAAGAGGGAGAGAGAGAGATTCAATTTATATTTTCATTTAATATTTTCAAATCATATTTTAATTTTCATTTTGTATACATAGATGCATCATGCTTTTGTTATGTTTTTAGTAATCAAACATTTTCAAAATAAAATTTTTTTATAATAAAAATTATAAGCATTAATAATTAATTAATGCTAATTTTTTTATACATATTTTCATGTAATATGGATATGAGAGAGATCAAAACTCACCCCTCGGTCAGCCGCGAGTTGAGCATGAAGCATGTGCCGTGCGGCGTCTTCAGCGGTCGGAAGTGGGCGCAGCACTCGAAGGGGGCGTGGTTCCAGGAGCAGTTGACGAACAGCTCCGAGCAGGAGGCGCGCACCTGTGGAGAGAAGGGAATGAACTGAGAGTGGGGTCAGGGGGTGTCGTCCTACCTTCCGGGCGAACGGCTCGAGTTGCAGTTCGTGCAGCAGCCGAACAGCATTCGTTCGGTTGGCGGCCGTCGCCTCACGCACGAACGCCTTGATCAAGTTGTGCCACAGTAGGTTCTGGAAAACGAGCGCCTTCAGGACGCGACGCAGCCGCCACGCATGGGGCCCGGCGGCGGAGGTTCCGACCGGCCACTCCCAGCGGGGCGTGGCCGGCGCGTAGGACGCCCACCGGCCAGTCTCGCAGAGTCCCACCGATGGGAAGGGCAGCGACGTGGCGGGCGGATTGTCCTCGGCGACCAGGCGACTGACGTTGCTCGAGTAGAGGCCGTGGTAGTCGCGCACCAGGCCGAGGCAACCGAGGAGGCCGAGCGCCAGGCAGATGGCCCAAAAGAGCCGCTCGGTCCAGTGGTAGCTGAGGGGAGAGCGAATAAAATCATTTAATTTTTATATTATTCAAATCCTTACTTTCAATTTCTGCCAAAAAACAAAATGAAATAATAAAAATTTGAATATCAATTACTTCAACAGTACAAAATTGAAAGTACAAATTCAAAGTACGCAATTCAAAAGTCAAAATTCAGAAGTAGAATAATCAAAGGTACGAAATTGAAAAAAAAAAACGAAAGTAAAAAAATCAGCAATAAACAAAATTAAAATACAAAATTTCAAAGTACACATTTTTTCAAAATACAATAGTGAAAAATTCAGACATACACAATGCAAAAAAAAAATTCAAATTTACAAAATTTTAAAGAGAAAAATTCAAAAGAACAAAATTCAAGAGTACAGAATTCCAAAGGAAAAAATGCAAAAGTAAAAAAATTAAAACCATTTGAAAATACAAAATGCCAATGTACAAAATTCAAAATTATAAAAATTCATATGTAAAAATATCAAACCTACAAAAGTAAATAGTAGAAAATCAAATATTACAAAGTACAAATTTCAAAAGTAAAAAATCAAAATTATAAAAATTCATCAGTAGAACATTAAGAAAATTAATAAAATAAAAAATCACAAAATTCATAAGTACAAAATTATAATTATAAAATAATTATAATTAACAAAAATAATTAAATCCTGAACTCACCCCGGCTGCACCAGGTACCGGGTGCCCACGAGGCAGCCCCGCCCGCAGTAGGCGTCCAGGGCCGCCGTAACCCGCCTCCAGCAGCGGCGGACTTCTTCTCTCATATTGGAACTGAAACTGGATCTAGATCTAGAGGACTGAAACATGAGAGAAGCGCGGGGTTTGAGAGTGAAGCTACCCATGCATGGGCAGGAACTCAACGTGCAGCACGCACTCCACGGCGAAATGAAATTCCAGCACCAGAACGAGAGGAATAGGTGAAGGGAACGGTGGAGAAGAGGAGAAAGTAGTTTTAGATGGAGGTAGAGAAATCTATGGAAGACGAACAATGAACTCAACGTAAATATTCAAGAATCCCTTCTCCCTGTCTGAGTCACTCCCTGACTACAGTCAGACGAATAGACAGACGGACGGACGGACGCACAGAAGGACAGACAGAATGACGGACGGACCAACGAACAAACGGAAGACGATGAATGCGCTTTTCTTGTAGTCGAGTCCTTTGTGCGGAGTTTATGAAAATTTTATGCAAAACGACAGGACCTCCCTCGCCGTGGAATCCTTTTCCCGTGCGTTCGTGGAATGCCGACTTCGATGGAGAGAGGGAGCGAAACTAATTTAGGTGTGTGCTTCCGGTCGCCAAGGAACTGGACACGGGACACGAGAGCTCACCTGGAATTTGAGAAAGCTTTGCGAGAATCGAGAAAAGTCGCGACAATGAATGAATGTGGGCGGGCGACTGCAGCCAGTGGGGCCGTGGTCGAGAGTTTTATGCCAGGCCGAGGGGACCTGAGAAAGGGTCACAGGACCCCTTTCACAAATGACCCGATCACAAACACTCACGGCTGACCCCATCATAGTTATTCGAGGCTGACCCCATCATAGTCACTTGGGTCTGACCCCATCACAGCCACTCAGGGTGTCGACGAGAGCCGTAATTAACTTCAATTGCAATTGTCGATTCGGCCTCTCTCCCTCAGCGGCGGAAGTCGGTGGGAGCCGCAGAACGACATCCGCTTCTGGGGAATCACGTCGGTTCTGTGCGGAATGGCGCCTCGTTCACAGAACACTCCCCCACCCCTTGTTGCCGAGGACTCACAAGGATCTCACATCCCTCTCTCTCTCACATCCCTCTCCCCTTCTCCTTTTCTAAGGGTGCGTTGCTTATTTTAATGAAATGCACTTGAAGTGAATTGCTTTTGCGGGTGGCTCCGCCCTCAACAACAATAGACTTCATTGTTGCAGCAATAACAACAATAATAGCAACGACTTGAACAACAATAATAATAAGAACTCGAACAACAACAACTCAATCAACAACAAAAACAACACGAACAACAACAACAACTCGAACAACAACAACAAGTGTAGACCATGAGTCGTCATCAAAGGAAATTGAATTGAAAATTAAATTGTCACAACTACAGCGACAATCGCTTCATGAGTGGTGGAGTCGTTGGCGGTGGAGCCGAGACGAGGAGCGGAATGAGGGGCGTTGTTTATTATTGATTTCTATATTTCGACATCTCTTGACCCGCTCCACGATCTCCATTTCTCTCTACCTCATCTCACTCTCTCTCTCTCTTTCTCCCTTCGCCCTCTAACGCTCTCGGTGTGTTTTCTTAGCGAACTCAATTCGGATGGTTTTCTTTTCATCGGCGGCACGTCTTGAAGCAATAACAGAAACAACAACAAGGATGACGACGACGAGGACGATACAACATGGATGCGCTTCCGCTCGCTTTCGCAGCGCCCTCTGGCGGCAGTTAATGCATGACGCTGCGATGCGCTCGCAATGCGATTTATGCGGTGGACGTGGGCGGGGGAGGAGAGCGAAGAAAATCCACTCTTTGGAGGACCCGGAGTCGGGGTCGCTCCGAATTGAGCTGGAGCCGAGCGAAGGACGTCGTGTGAGGGGGAGGGGGAGGAAGGGTGGATAAATAAGGTGGCCTCCTCAAGGAGATCATCGTCGTCGTCGTCGTCGAATCGGTGCTCGCGGATCCCTTTCACTCCACTGCCGCATTCCACTGTCGCCGCAGCCGAAGCGATGAACGCATCATTTGTGCCCAGAGTCGCCTTCATCCTCGCCTCGTCCTTTCGATGCTCTCGCTCTCCTTTGAACTCCCAGCGCCTCGGGCACGCCCACGCCCACGCACGCCCCGCCCTCCAGGGGAAGAACGTTTTATTTCGAACTCCGTGCGCTCGAACTCGATTGCGATGAGATGTGAGGCGATCGTAGGTTGGTGAGGGGAAGCTGATGAGGGGAAGGTTGGTGGAGGAGGGCGATGGTTGAAGGGAGGGCGATGGTGGAGGAGAAACGAGGAGAGCGAGACGGAGGCTGCCACAATTGCGACGTCAGCTCGAAAGAGAAAAACTTATGACAGGCGGATGCGCAACAATGACGACGACGATGTTGTCGATGCGAAGGAGGAGGATGACAACAACAGAAGGCAACAACAGCAACAACAATGGCAATGATAACAACAACAACCTGTGTCGCTGCCAGGACATAACTCCGAACAGCAGTACGTGACCCGGCCCTCGGTCCTCTCACCCCCCATCACCATCGTCGCGATGCCAACTACTTTGACATTCAGCACGGAGTCGTCGGAGTTTGACGCTGAATCGAACTGATTTCCGAGCGCAATTGCTTATTTGCGGCGCCAAAGAGGGAGTGAATCGAGGGGGGATGGGGTGAGAGGAAGACGACCTGGAATCGAACACGACGCAATGAGGACGACTGTGGGTCGAGCGGGCGACAGACGGGAGGAAGAATGACGACAGGTGGGCCACCTGCTCCGGTGGCTCGACCGCATCAGTATGCGATTCACTGCACTCCGATGCTGCGTGCCACCGGTGCCCCACCTCTGCCTGCCTCCGTTGCGCTGATGCATTTCTGATGATCACTCAACTCACGATGACGCGAGGCAATTTCCGCCGCATCACTTCCGACCTTCGTCCTTCGTTCTTCTGCGTGAGACAACATGAGAATCTTCACCACTCTCTCCATCTCACTGACTACTTCTTCTTCCCCCTTCCACTTCCCCCCATTCTCTCATTCTCTCTCAGACCATCGTTCACTTTCCTTTTCTCTACTTTTCTCCTTATCAACCTCCCTTCATCTGTAGTTAACATCGAGATCGTCTGAAAATTCGATTCCGCCGGCGTCTGGTCCTCGAAGTCGTCGTCGCCTCAACTCTTTCGCCCTTGTCGATGAATCGTCCCGCCTCCTTCTCCGACATGGAGCCGCCCGGTCCCTAATCAAGCCATCACAATCGCCGTCGTCGTCCCTCGACTGCGGCGTCAGCGCTTTTGCGGGGTGGGCCGAGGTCCGCCCAACTCTTGGCAAATCCTCGCCTCGCCTCGCTCCAGGCGCCCGGCCATAAAGCGACCGAGGCGTCGGGCGTCGAATTCTCTCGGAGCTCGCCCGATCACGTTTTCCACCGATTGTTTTTCGACTTTTTATTGCGCTCAACCTACCCCCCGACCCCCTCCCGCTCCACGGCGATGTGCGTGCGTTCACACCATGCCACGCCCCCTTCCCCTCCCCATCACGCTGACGCGTGGCTCCACTCGCTTTGAATTGTAAATGAAATTCGTTCGGAGCCAAATTGATATTAGTTTCAGATTAGTTTCCCGAAGAAATCGGGGAGAAGCCGACGATAACCGATACACAAGAAGAACAAGAAGAAGATGACGAGCAACTACAATAACAACGATAACAACAACAACAATAATAAGAGCAATAACAAGAAGACGATTGTAAGGAGATGAAGAACAATAACGGAGCGAAAGAAGAAGAGCGAAAAACTTGAGCAATTCCCCAAAATGTCACAAACATTTCGATAAGCGCTCGAATCGCGTCCCCGGGACCCAATCGAGGATGATGACGAGAGGCGAGGGGGGGGGGGGGTTAACGTTTTGAGTCCGTGGCTCCCCGCGCGGATTTGTTTGCAAATTGTTTTAAATTTGTCAGCGATTTTTCCGCCATTTGAATGCCATTGGTGCGGGGGCGTCATCCTCTTTATCCTTTCGCAACTTTTATTGCGACGATGAAGGATGAAAGAACGACCAACGATCGGATGAGGAAAGGGGTCCCTGGAGGGTCTGGTCTGGTCTTCATTCCGTAGAGGAATCGAAACGTTATTCTAAAAAGATGACACTTCCGCCCTCCTCTTTGGAAGTCAGCGAAAAACGCTTCGACCACGATTGAGATCCTGTCGTCAACTCCTCTCTCGCTATCGGCGACCACAGTCCAGTGACTCGGAAGGCATCAATTGCGTTTCAGCGACACCTGCAGCCCCGAAATTGATCCGCCTAATTGCGATCCGAGTCGGAGGCTCCATTAATTCCGTCCGAAGTTCGCCCTGGTCGCCCGGATGAATTTTGACAGCGGGCTGGGCGATCGATAAAAACACCGAAAAGGGAAAATCACTTAACTTTTTGTCCCCAAATCAGGCACAAACATGCATACACAAGTACACAGACGCACGCACTTGCCGAGGCGAAAACACAAATCTTCGTCAGAGCGCATTAGAGTTTTACCAATCATGGGCGAGAACCCCGGAAGTCCTGGAATTGCTCAGCACTTGGAAATGCGATGCAGCTGAAGAGGGGATGAAGGAAGGGTCGAGGGAGCGTAGGGTCCAGGGTTGGGGGGGATTATCGAAGGGGCGCCCGGCAGGAACTTCTGTCATTAATCATTCATTGCAAATCGAGCACTTCGCACGGTGTTGATGGAAGAGAGGAAGAGAGAGAGAAAGCTAGAGCGAGGATGAAGAGAAGAGAGTGAGGTAGAGAGTAAAGGAGAGAGTTACAGAGAGAGAGAGAGAGATAGAGAGAGAGAGAGATAGAGAGAGAGAGAGAGTGAGACTAAGAACGAGTGAGATGAAGGACGAGTGAGAGGAAGAAATAGTGCGATTGAAGGCTCAGCACTTTTCAGTTTGCAGCTGCGGCTTCGACTGCGACGTCGAGTCCGGATCCGCATCCGAACTCGAATCCGAATCCGTTGTCCAACATGACGTATGACTGTTTTTGAAGAAATAGTCAGGGTTCTCGGGGCGAAGTGGGGGAGCTTTTCCAACTCCAACCGCCCGATTTTCACCGATCTACATGTCCTTTCACTTCGTCCTCTCACTTCGTTCTCCCTCTTCATCCTCCCACTTCATCCTCCCACTTCATCCTCCCTCTTCATCCTCCCACTTCATTCTTTCACTTCGTTCTCTCTCTCTATTCATCCTCCCACCCAATGTCGGCCCGAACCCGTTGGCCCATTGGACGCTGGGCCCCGGGTCACGGCCGCCCACCCGGTTCGCCGTTTGACAGCCGCACACAATCGCAGCCATTTCCAGGTTCGCAGCCGGACCACGACGGTTGCCTTCACCTCTCTCTCTCTCACACTCTCTCTCCCTCTCTCTTTGGCTCACCATGATGGCCATTGTGATTGCGACGACGTTGTTGCAGCGACAACTTCCGCTTCCGGCTCGATGCGACTGCCCCACCTCCTCCGCTCCACCCCCGCCCCCTTGAGCACACACCATTGCACTTAATGACCGTTCGCTCAACACCTCCGAACGAGGCGATTTCGCTGCGGACACCCGCGGGGCCGGAAGTCGATTTTATTCGCGAAATTCACACGCACGAAGTCCGATGAGTTTATGTGTGTGTGTGGCTGTCGGTGTGAGTTAGTGTGGGCACTTCCGGCGCCGCGACTTCGTGGCGCGAGACCCGCGGATCCACGCCGGTTGCTGCCTAAGCCTCAACAGCTGCCGCGGTCGCCGTCGTCGTCGTCGTCGCCGTCATCGATTGCGAATTTATGTCGCCGAGCAGCCGTTTTCGTCGCTGTTGCTGTCGAGGGGCGTGGCACGTGCCCGCTCGAATTCATTTCTTCGCAACCGACTGCGAATCGAGGTTTTATTGATCGTTCTTCCGGCGAGTTTTTATTAATGGGTCTCTAAAATCTGGGTGGATGGGGATCGGTGAGAAGAAGCATGGTGCGGTTGGCCACAGCCCCCCCCCCCCCGGTACCCTCCGCCTCCCTCCGTCTCTTGTCCGTCCGCCCGCGTGTCGAAATGTGCAACTGTTCGCCAGTTTCGTGTTTCGTGGAGCTCGCGATGCAGTTGCGAAGTTTGATCGATGTTCATTTAAAACTTTCCCTGCTCTGCTCTGCTCTGCTCACGTCCCACCCCCTTCGACGGAGGGGAGCGAAAGTTCATTTGGTTGACTGTAAGGGGAGCAACAACAATAACAATAACTACAACAACGACAAAAGCCACCGCAACCACCGCAAGGACACCGAAGTCAACGCCGAGGGCTGGGCGACTGCTCACTTCGACTTTGTCTCTCGGTCTCATTCTCAGATTCTCGATCGGTCGCGGTTTCAGGCTGATGTTCAGTTCAGTCAAAGTCAAAATATTGAACTCTTTTTTTTAATTTATTATCGAACTCTAATATTGAACTCTATTTCTAAAGCATACCTAAAAGCAAACCTTTTGTCTATTGATAGGCAGCTTCATTTCCACCGCAGCCAATCCACAATTCATTGGCGTCGTGCACTAACCGCATTCTATCAGACAAACACAACCTCCCCCCTGCCGCCCTCTCGACCCCATCCCGCCCCCAACGACTGGCTTTCTAAGTCTCTACCGGACGGAAACTGCGAGGCGCCGTAAACCGTCAACTACTTAAACGCGAATAAAGTTCTACCACAACAACGACAATAATAACAACAATGAAGTCGAAAACAACAAATAAACTAACAACAACAAATAAGCTAACAACAACAACAACAACACTATCAACTGCATTGGCGACAACAATAACAACAACAACAATGTTCGAAGAAACTCTCCGGGGAATTCAAGAGAGAGAAAACCAACAAAAGTGCAGCTAAATTTTATTAACTCGTTCACTCGAGCCAAACGGCGGTTGGTGGGCGGTGGGAGGAAGGAAGGAGGGAGGGGTGAAAAGAGTTTCTCCGGCGACTGCGGGGAATGAATATCCTCGGGTTATTTTATTGGACGTGCCTCCCCTTGCCGCACGTCGCCGCCGCCGCCGCCACCGGCTGCGTCTGGGCGAATTTATGGGGAACGTGATGCTGCAGCTGCACTTTGACTTTGGCCGAGCGTAACGAACGGCGGCAACAATAACAATCGCGCCAAAAACAATAACCACTCTACAACAAATTGCAGTGGAAACAAGTGGCAACAAAGCGGCTAAGGATAGCGATATAAAAAGGAGGGAGAAGGAGACGTGATAAGGAGAGTGAGAGGAAAGAACATAAGGAGTCGAAGGAAGACGGCGAAAACACAGTCTGATCGGCCATAAAAACAATGTTCGCAAATAGAAGCGAGCAGCGAAAACAAAGGCGAACGTCCGACTCAGAAGCCACGCCCCCCTCCCCCCAGTCTCGTCTCGTCACCCAGATGCAGGAAGCATTTCTTGGCAATTTTACAAATGATTTAAGCGGAAACACGCTTGACTTCGCAATCGCCGCCGCCACCCGCCGATCGCCGTCGACGCGGCGGAAGAGCAAATTGGCTCCTCACCGGCGTCTGCCGGAAGCCGAGAGTCGGGAGCCGTCGTCGGTGCCGCAAGACGTGCGTGGGTGGGATGAGGGCCTCAATCCAAGGAGAAGGAGGGTGGAATCGAGGACCTCGACGTCCTCATCTGGCCCTCGATGACGGCGAGTGCAGCGGACTCGTGGCAGCTGTCCTTCGGAGGGATTCGCCGTGACTGAGGAGGAGTCCTCGGGAGCCACCTCGCCCTCGGAGGCAATCCATCATCCTGCGGATTGGACGTCATGAAGGGCGGGAGGTGGCCGTGGCTTGGATTTGCATCTGGCAGGTTGGGTTTGGCCGTGGCAGGTGGGCAGCCGCAGATCTTGGAAATGTTGCCGAAATGTTGAAGGAGTTGCTCTTCGCCTCCTTCCTTTCCTCCATTCGCTCATGACTCCTTCGCCTTCGCAGCTTTCGACGTCACAGCTCTATGTTGTTGTTGCCAGCCCTCGAGTGGCCGCTGCTCAATTTGGGCTAAGGAGGGACGAAGAAGATTAAGGACGAACCCTCTTAAATTCCTACTTTTGCCCAATTTACTTTGTATTCGAAATTGAGTCGTCGGTTGCGGACGAATTTCCGAAAATAATTTATTGTCAAGAATCCGAGCCAGAGATCGAATTAACCACATACACACACACATATGCAATGAGGGCCCTCAGGGACCTCAATTATTCAATGCTCGTGCGTTGGTCTGAGTGCGGGGCGGGGACGTGGACGGGGAGGGCGGGGCTCCTTATGACAAATGCAAAATATTTAGTGTGCTTTCCTTGCATAATTGAAGAGCTCTCCACCTCTCGCATGAAGTCTGCACTTTGAGGCTCCGAGCCGAAGGGACCATGGTTGGAAAATAATCATCCTTCCGGCTGCTCGGGTCCGACTCTCGTCGATTGCATTTAATTTACTGCTCGGCCACAGGAGCCCCCCGACCCCTCTTTCGGTTGGAACACCTTCGCCACCCTTCGTCCACGTGGCCGCAGTTGCAGTTGGTCTGCATTTAAAGCGAGCGAAGCTGCTCCTCGGAGGACCCAGCACCGCCGCAGGTCTTTCGCAGTCCATTCTCGGCTAAATTGTTTCAGAGCAATCTGCGTCAGTGTGGGTGACCGACTCTCACACAAACACACACAACACACAGGAGAACGGACGGACAGATGGAAAAACGGACAGACGAACGGTTGGACAGACGGTCAAACAGAGGGAACGAGGATGAAGATGACAAATCGCCTGCCGCATAGGGAGGGAGACAGACCGACTTCTCGCCTCCTCTCGCCTGTGTGTAGGTGTGCGTGTGAGAAATTAGAGAAACATTTGAGATTCATTCGTTGTGGCTGGCGAGAGGCAAGAATTGATTTCAGCACAGGGAAGATGAGGGAGGCAAAAACCAATGAACCAAAAAAATCAAACTCAGTTGTGAAGAAAAAATTTAATACACATTTAGTTAAGTACAAATATTTTAAAAATTTTTTCTTTTTCAAACAGAAAAAATTCAATAAGCTAAAATCGAATCGAAGAGCCAGAAAACATTTATTTTAAAACAAAATATACAAAAAATATTTTGTATATGTTGTATATGTACTTATTTTGAATTTTTGTCCTTTGTGTGTATCAAAAAATAGAATAGAAACAATTTCATCTTTCAATCTTGACACATAAAAATTTAATTATAAAAAATATATCATAAAAAATCGTAAATATATTTTTCTTTTTTTTTCTTTTATCAACTGGAAAATGGGTTAGATTTTGTTATGATTTTTTTCTAGAAATATTCTAAACATAAATTAATAAAAAAATCACTAAAATTTATTTTTTTATCGTCTCCAATGTTTGGGAAAATTTTTATATGCATTTTGTGCTGAAATATGTTCTAAATATAAATTGAAAACAAATAAAATCGAAAACATTTAAAATGAATTATTTCCTCTTTTCAATGATTGTGTGTCGTTCGAAAACCTGCCTTCGATGGTCGCTTTGAAATTCTCCTCGTGGCCCAGCGATCCATCAATAACTCAGGACACAGCGACGAAAGGACCTCACGAGAGGGCGGCGGGTGGACCAAATGAAATTGTGAGCGAAATTGATGGAATTCGCCGTAATTCGAGAGGCCCGAGGGCATCGCAGGACCAGCCGTTGTTGCCAGATGGCGAGGGGCGGAGGGTGGCGGCCGCAAACACATGTAACTAACCATGAAAATTACATGTTGCCGCAAATTGCTGTGCGCAGCGCTGCCAAGAACCGCTGCCCGGGGGCGGCCGAGCCACGCCCCCCGCCCCTCCACGGTCCCCGGTGCGGCGGCGGAGAAAATTTTATTTTCGTTTCCGTTGACTTTGCATCGGGCGCAGGTCGGGCGGAAAATTGTCATATGCTCGGTTTCTATTGTTTTCCTCCATCTTGCAATGGCCGTCCGTCCGTCTGTCTGTCTTTCCATATGTCCGTCCTTCCTTGCCTTCTGTCTTTCCTTCCTCCTGTCTCTGGGCCTTTCTTTCCATCCTGGCCTGGCGCCGTCTTGGCTTTTGGCGGCTGCGGCTCGAAGCACGCTTCAATAACTCCCGAGTCCTGGCGGCGGTCGCGCTCGCCGCTGAGGAGGAGGCGTCGACTCTTTTGTCTCGACCGAACCAACGTCCCTCATGGCCCTTGTGTCCCTCCGTGGCCTCCTCCACCTGACTCCACTGAGCCCTTGGTAGGCTCCGAGCTCTGCGTGGTTTCGCACTTCCGGCTGCAAACAATGGCGACCGTCGAGTCGAATCGAGTTGAGGCGATGCGAGCTCTTGCCTTGGAATCTGAACCTGCCACACACGCATACAAACCTCACAATCTCCTCGTCCTCGTTTTCCTCCTCTCGTCGACCTGGTGGATGTGGTCCCGGTTGTTGTTGTTGGCCCGTTGGATGTTGGCCCTAATCTGTTTACGGCCCGAACAAATGCGCCCTGGCAGTCGGTCCTTGCACGAGGAATTAGTTCATTATTAATTGTGAGCCTGCTTCGTTATTCTTCTCCCTCTCCTCTCATTCTCCTCTTCCTCCTCATCTTTCTCTCTGTTCTTCCTCCCTCCCTTTACTCTCAGGCCGATGCAGACCGCACCAGGGGCCTCGATGGGATCCTCTTGCATACTAAATTGCATTTAAATGATTTGAAAATTTCTGGTTTCTCGTTATTCCATCTACCTTCGATCCCCATCGGCCACTGGTATGCAATTGAAAATAGGAATTATTGTGTTATTTCTGTTTGGGTTCTTTAATCCTTGTGATCCCGGCATCGATGCAGGTTGCTTACACCAAAGTCTTTGGATACCCACTTTTCTGGCTTAAATGAATCATCAAACTTTTTACTGTGAACCTGAAAAATTAGATCTTCCATCTTCGTTTTTCCATTGATGCCCTTTTCCATTTCTTCACTCATTCGTCTTCGTTGAATTATTCCCACTCACGTGCTTTGCTCTCGATCCCTAATTGAGTTTCTGGAGTCATCGTCTTTCCTCTTCTCCTTAGTTCTCTCTTCGTTTACTTCTCATCTACTCATCATGCGACATCTTGACGTTTCGTCCTGGCGCAGAAATTGAATAAAACTTCATATTCGTCGGAGGCGTGCCAAAGTCAAGTGCTGACAGGACTCACGGCCAGGATTTATTGCGAATGTCGTCAGGAACTCGTCGTCAGCTCCTTGGAGTTTACTCTTTCTCCTTTCCAGCAAGAATTCTCACTTCTCCTGGACCCCGATGTTCGTCCAAGAGTTTAACGAGAGGAAAAGGCTTAAATCGAGTTCATGTCTACGTCGTCCACTTGCGGCTGACGTCAGCTTCTTCCCGTTTCCGTCGCCAGACCCGTGACGTCGTTCATCGTTGGCCACGAACGCCGACGGCAGGATCATCGTCGTCTCCTCTGCATCGCCTCAGGAAGCTCGCGATGCAGGATGAGTTTAGTTTTCGAGCGAAAGGCATAAGAGACAGAGAGATAAAGGGAGAGAAACCGAAAGGGATAGAGAGAAAGAGAGAGAATGAGAAAATGGTCAGTCGGAATGAGCGAAAGTGAGAGTGTGTGTGTGTGTGTGTGTGTGAACGAAAATTCCATGGATATGTTTAATAATTCGCTCCATGGTGCGCGCTCGTCCTTCTTCGGTGTCCTTGCGTCGAATAGAACAGACTTCAACAACAGCAAGAGAAACAACACCAGCCACAACAAGAACAACAACAATCATATAACAACCAACAAAAACAACAATCATATAACAACCAACAAGACCAACAACATCACAACCACCAGCAACAACAACACAATCGACAACAACTAAAACATTAGCTGCATAACGACCGCAGGAGGAATAGAACAGGGAAAGTTTTGATTGTCGCCCGCAGAGCGAGCGAGCAGCAACAGCAGAAGCAGCTGCCGATGCCGGCCCCGCCCCTCGCCCCCAGCCCCGCCCCTCGCCGCTGCTGCTACTTAATTAAAAGGACTATAATTACAAGACAATTACCAATTCCGTGCACAAACACACACGCCAACACACATACACTCACACACAGATAGAGACGTAGGCAGAGATAGAGTTAGAGAAACTCATGCACAGACAGCACGAGTCGCAGACAGCGAGACCTGGGCAGACAGAGATAGAGATAGAAACAGGGACATGGGCAGATAGAGATAGACTCAGGGACCAGGATAGCTAGAGTTAGACAGAAAGAGAGAGAGAGAGAGACCGAGCGATAGATTTGTGTACGTGTGTGTGTTTTTATGGAGCCTAAGTTTCTTATCGCCCCACCGTCTCCGGCCCCTCGGCTCGCCGGATGCGCAGCTGCTCGGGCCATGTGTCGTCGCTCCGTCTGCCTGGTGCGGCTCCAGCCAGGCGGCTGCACTTTGTTGCTGCCTCGCCAGATGCCCCACATTCCCTGCCCCCCATCGCCATCTTGGAGATGTTGCTGTTGTCGTCGTTGTAGCTTCTATGCAAATGTTGATTTAGAAATGATTTTAATTTAAGTTTGTTGAGCAAGTAATTTTCTCCGCAGGAGCGATTTTTGTCAGCGCAGCTCCTCGACAGCAGCACATCGAAGAGAGAACGAGAGAGAGAGGTGGGACTGGGAGCGAGCGAGATGGATGCAATTTAAAGTTTGATTTTTCCGTCGTCCCCGGAGATCGATTAGTCCTTGAGCTGGCTGCTTGCAGCAGGATCTTCGCAATACCTTGGCTCGAACTTGATGCAGAATTTATGTGCGAAGCTGAAACTCCGTCTGTCTCGGCCACCACGCCCCTGACGCCCGACCACGCCCCCTCCGTGTCCGCCTTCCATCGTAAATTAATTCGATTTTCTTTGAACCCTCAACTCAACTCGACTCGACTTGAATCGCCTCGGCTCGTCTCGATTGCAGCAGCTGCTGTCGTCGTAGTCATTGTTTTTCTTGCCTTCGTTGTTGTTATCCTTGTTGTTGTTATCCTTGTTGTTTATGTTGTTATCGTTGTTGTTTTTGTTTTTGCTAATTTTGTTGTTAATGTTGTGTTTGAAGAGTTTGTTGTTGCTTCTGATGATGCTTGAGTCTCAGTCGACAAATTGCATTCGGGTTCTGCGCATCACAGGATAATTAAATATTCGCAACATCCTTCTTCCGGCAACTCGTCCTGCCACGCCCCTCGACCTGCCTGCTCCTCGAACGCCCCTTCCTCGCCCTTCACCTTGCCACGCCCCTCAAACTCTCCCCCCGACCCTTGGCTCGCACTTCGCTTCTTATTAGAGCAGAGCAGCCGGAAGATTCTTCGATTCTGATCAATTCCTCGAACTTCCCCCCAATCCCCTCTCGAAGGGAGCGGGGAAGATGATTTCGCCATTAAATAAAGAGAGCGGAAGAAGAAGTGCTCGCGGATGGAGGGGCGAGCGTTGAATGAAATGAATCGCGGGAGCTCGAGCAGGAGGTTCGGGCCCTAAGCCGCTTAGTGTGTCAATGGCATCGTGGCACGCGTCGAGGTCGCACCTGGCAAGAGAGATTGAGAGCGAGCGAGAGAGAGAGAGAGAGACAGAGATGTTATTCTCAAAGCCATATCCCTCTTCTCACTCCTCATCCCCTCGCCCATCGAGTGTAAATAAATTGCGAATTGATTGATTTTCGCTCAAAAAAACGCGAATGTTTGTGTTTCAGCGATCACACGTGTGCGAGTGTGAGTCGTCGTTTATGTGTGTTGTGTGTGTGTGTGTGTGTGAGTTTTCGTTTGTTTGTATGTGTGAGGGATCCGTCATTTGCTTCTGTGTGTGCTTGTGAGCCACCGTTTGTTTGTGATTTTTGTGAAGCCAGAGCATTTTCCGTTCATTTTTCACAATTTCGCGTGATTTGCGAAAAACGCTGCCGTCCTTTGTTCTCATCCGCTGCATCCTCGCCGGTGGAGCACAACCGAGGGGCGTGGCACGGCGGGGGCGTGGTCAATTAAATCGCAGCGACGGCCCTTGGCGCGGCCTCGTTAAATAAATAATTGACGGACGTGCTGACGGACGGTTGGCTTCCGCTTGATTGGCAGCAGGGGGCGAGGTTCCGAATTAATTAACTACGCTAGCGCGAGCTGTCGCCTCCGATCGCATCCGCCGACCACGAGTCCTGGCTCGGATTTGGAGGCTTTGCCGGCCATCGGGGATGATTAAAAATTTTACAAATTTAGATCGACTCAACTATTGCATTTAAAGCGAAGCAGAGGAGATGAAGGGTGGCTTGTAAAATGCGGCCAAAGTCAACGCGAGCGCCCAAATATTTGGCAAATCGATGTTGGGATCCGGTTCCATCAACAGACCCAGGGCTGGGCGATGGAGACCACAGGTAAACATCACTGATTGCGACCGCTCGAATTGAGTGATCGGCGTGTGTGGGAGAAATTTTCCCCGAACCACCTCAAACAGGAGTCCGAGGGTCAGTCTCGATGTCGACATCGAACCGCTTCGATCTGGCCAGGGGCCTGCGACAATCGTGGTGAGGGAGGGAGACGGAAAGAGAAGTGGATTTCGATTACTTTCAATGGTTTCCCCGGCGCCCCGATGGCCGGCTCCCTTCGGTTCCTCTCATGAAATCCCTGCAATGTAATTTCAGCAAATCCTCGACCGCAGATGCAGGCACCGCGATACGAAGAAGACGTCGGAGAAAGGGGGCGGTGTGAAAGGGGGCGGTTGCGGCGGAAGAAGAAATCGGTGGAGAAAGTTTCGCTTTCGGCAAAAACTCGCAAGCGATTTAACCGTTATACAATCTGCGGCGAATGAAGAGAAATGTCGGACACTATTTCACACTTGTTCCCAACTTTTGCCACTCCCACCACTCCCCCCTCTGCCCCCTCTGCTAGGGAAAACGGGGGAAGATCTTATTTAGATAAGAGCGCAATAAATTCCTGTCAGGACACCCGAGCGCGGCGACCGCAGAAGGATTCTATTAAATTGTTTAAAGCGACGAAGCGCGAAGGACGACGAAACAGGGACGAAGGACGCAGTACAAAAGACAAAGGATGACGTGCGGGGGTCGCAGGACGTCGGACGCACTGCGGGTCGCTGCACCGGGAGTCGGCCAAAGTTTCGGTTTCGCTTTCGTCGGATCGCGGAAGTGGGTCAGGGGCTGCTGGGGGGGCGTGGCAGGGCCGTCGGACGATGCGGGTGATCGTCGGCGCCGTCGACACCTGACACTCGGCCCGCTCTCGGAGCTGCCCAGACAAACCTCGACCTGCCCCGTGTCTGGATCAGATCATGACGCCACAACGTGGTTCGAAAGGGGTATTAAATAAATGAGTTAAATGGTTTTTTTATTTTTTTTTTTATTTTTAATTTTGTGTTTATTAAATTGGAATAGCATTAAAAAGTGGTAACAATTTTCCGAGAAGTAAAAAGTCAATAAATGGTTCACGCTTAAAACGCGTTTTCAATTCCAAAACTTTCAAAAGAATAACATTTTACATGATTTTTTTTTTATAAAAAAATATTTTAATAACACTTTTTTTATATATTTTTTCGTAGATTTTCTTCTTGCAATATTTTATCAAATTCTAATTTTGAAACAAGTTTTTATATGTTTTTTGAACTGAACTATTGTGTTGGTGGTCTTTTTTTTTTGCTAGTAACGAAAATCTCGATTGAAAACTTCTAATTATAAATTTTGAAAAATATTTGGGGAGGAATATAGAAGGAAAATATTCATTGAATCAAGCACAAATTAATGTAATGGACATTCAGCCGAAATAGGGATATAAATTTATAAATTTTAATAATAAAAAAATGTTCATTTTTCAACATACTACCAAAAAAATTCCACGAAACAAAAATTTAAATCCCGTGATGACATCCATTTGTTTTAATGGTTGTACAAAAATAATTTAGAAAAACTAAAATTTTTTACATTTTAAATTTTTGTAATTAAAAATTTTAGTAATTAAAAAATAGTTGTTTTTTATAAAGATATAAAATCTTTGAAAACGGGGGAAACTTTTACATTGAGACGAGATTCCCATAACCACTCACTATTCCTCCTTTTCTACTTCCAACCCCGTCGCTCCCAGTGAATCGATTTTCAATTAGAGCGTTGACGGAGCTTCGTAGCTGTTAATATCTCCTCCAATCGTATTATAAACCGCCGTAAAATCCCCTCATTATGCCGCACGCCACCTCCCCTCTGTCGGCCCTCTGGGCAGATGGATGGCAGATGGTTGAGAGAGAGAGAGGGATGAGATGTTTGAAGGGGGACGCGCCCTCCGTCGAATGTCTTTTATTGGGTCGTCAATTTAACCTTGAATTATGCGGCAATAAAATTTCATTTCGAGAATGAGACGAACCACTCACCAGATCCAACTCCTCCCCAGCCCGAGCTCCATCAGTCGCCATCAGTCGTCTGCGCCACGCCCCTCGCCTCCCTTCGCCTCCTCTCGCCACTACTTCCAAGTAATGAATATCATTACCGCAAACGAGCCATCGAGCAAATGGAGACGAAGACGGGCGACGACAGTCAGAGAAAGAGAGAGAGAGAGAGCGAGAAACGAAGGAGGGGAGCTTCGAATACTTATGCAAATCTTTATAAACAATCAAATCCACGAAATAATTCAGAGCAGCCCCCGCACCGAACTCAACCGGGGGGAACAAAGGCCGTCGTCACCAAACGAAGCAGAACCCGATGAAGGAAAGCGTGTAGAGGGGGGAGTGAGAAAATGGGGGAGGGCGTCGCAGCGGAAATAAAACTCAACTGGGCCGCGCCTGGCGTCTGCGGTCGTCGAACTCACTCCGTCCTCTTCTCCCCGCCCACTTTTCATCGTCCACTCTCGTCTCTTGTCTTCGTTTGTCTTTTCTCTTCACTAGTCTTCATCTGTTGTCCTTGCGTCCATCGCCGTCGCTGGCTTATGTAAGTCTCGCTCATCCGCTGACGTCAGCGTTGTCCACGCGAAAACGCCCCGCCCACCAAACTCCAACCCCCCCCCTCCCTCTCCACTCGTCCTTGAGCCGGGCATCGCACTCGTCTCCATCTTCGTTTTCATCGTCGGTTTCGATGTGTTTTTTCGGTTTTCAATCCGGATCGGAAACGGAGTTGTTGATATGCGCGACAAGGACGTGTCCAACCGAATGTGCAATGAATAAATAACCGCCGCCAATGCGCCCCCTGCCACGCCCCTCAGCCGCGTGCGCTACCGAAGTGTCGATAATGAAATGGAAATGAGGTGGATTAGATCGGAGGAGGTGGAGGAGGAAGAGGATGGTGGAGGAGGCGGATGAGAAGTGAAGTCGAACGGGGGATGAGGAGAAGACGCAATTATGTCGTCCGAGGAGCAAATTGGACAGCGTCTCGACGAAGGCAATGCAAATTGGTCGGCTTAAGGGCCACGCCCACCGCTTCCACCGCCCCCCGCCACGCTCAATCGATTCCGATTTGTTCTTCACCCCGGATCTGGAATCGGATCTCGGGGCCCTCGTCAATATTCAAGGTGCCGCATGTCGTGTCCGTGTCTCGTCCTCGTGTCGACATGGCGCGAAGCAACAACAACAAAATACTCTCATCAACAACAACAAACACTGATCGACAACAACAAACACTAACCGACAACAACAACCACTAACCGACAACAATAAACACAACGACAACAACACAAACACACACACAGGACACTCACACAGACACCTCTAAGCGCTTGTCGGCCGTCGCTGCGGGGAAAATAAAGAAACATCTTGAACAGCTTCGAAAATAAATAAAGCGTCGCAGATGGAGACGTACAATAGACAGACAGACGGATAGACACAGGGACAGACAGACGGATAGACACAGAAATAGACAGACGGAGGGAAAGACAGAGGACAGACAGTCGAACAGACGTTCGGACGGACGGACGGAGGACGGAAACGAGTGACACGCAGCAGAAGCAACAACAGCAAATTCCCATTTATTGCCAAATTGTCAAATCGAGGCATATTTGATGTCGCAAAAACACACACACACGGACACCCAGACTCTCTCTATTTCCCTCTCTCGCTCTCTGTCACCCTCTCGCACACTATCTGAGTAGGTTTGAGCGTATGCGTGTGAAAGAGTGTGCGTGCGTTTCACCGCACTCTGGCTCTGAGCTGCTGTCGACTGCGCTTCGCATGTGTCGAGGTGCAGCCATAATTGAAAGCAAATGTTTGAGGTTGACTTCGAGCCATGCCGAGCGGGGCCGAGCGGAGCCGAGCGGAGCCGAGCGGACGATGGGCCGTCCCTCCCACGCCCCCTACTCGCCGCCGCCCCTCAGTCGAGGATAAGTTCGACGATGACGTTATGTAAATTCGAAAAATCCCCAAATTGGAAAACAAAACAGTTCACTTCTTCCTTTCATCCTGTCTCTCGATTCCCTTTGTCGGCAGGACTTGACGTGAGCCTTCGGCCGTCGACTGCAAGGACTCGTAGCTGCTCCGGAGTTCGGTTTTAATTTTGAAAACTTCCCCCAGCCACGCCCCGGACCGTCCCGCCCACGACCAGGAAATGCTTTATTTCGACACTAAAACATTCTTCTCTTCATTCGTTTATTATTCTCTCTCTAAGCGAGTCTGTGTATGTGTGGCTTGGTGTGTGTGTGTTTGTGTGTGGTTGACTGCATGTGTGTTTTCACTGTTTCCGTTTCCGGTAATCGAACATGAAACCCAGGTCTCAGTCTCTCTCAACCGAGAGCACATTTAATTTTTCTGCATGTTTTTGTGGTTCCCTCGTTTCAACTCTCAGCAACTCCTACGAACCGAAGCAGGAACTCTTAACCACATTATGATCCCTTTACTATGGCTCGATCCCTCGTCAACCACTTCTGGAACCCACCCTCAATCACTCCTGAATTCCTCGACCACGCCTCATTCAGCCTCAGTCGGTCAGAAGCGGTTCCTGCGAGGCGGAGGCGCCGACCCCAATCGCATTAAAGCGACCCGCATCCGGCTTCTGTCCTTGTTCCATTTTCGCTTGTTTCCTTATCCATTGTTCCGCTTGCCTTGTGCCCTTTTCTCTTGTTCCTCTTTAACTTGTTCCCTTATTCTCTTCTCTCTCTCTCTCTCTCTCCCTCCCTCGCATTAATTGCAGTCGATGCTGCGTCAGACGTCGCGTCGTGCTTCGAATGCGGCTCGAGAAACAACAAGAATAACAATAAAGACGAGGAAAATGACGACAACGATGATGACGACGCCCGGAGGACGAGGCGAGACAAAGCGATCCCTCCGCATTCTGCCTGCCGGAGGCTGGCGTGACGCGCGCGGTTCATTAACGTTGCATACACTAGGGCGCGAACCGCCGAATCGCATCCGCCCGACTGCAAATCGATGCCTCGTCCTCGCCGGCGACATCGGGTCGAAGGGCTAAATGAGGCCGACGATGTTGACGAGGCCGACGACGCCGTTGTTGTTGTTGTCGTCGTAGTCGTTGTTGCCGATGACGAAGCTGTTGCTGCTGCTTCTGTTGCTGCAGCTGCTGATGCTGTTGCTGCAGCTGCTGATGCTGCTGCTCGTCCCGACCGCCGATCGTCTGCCAAGCGGCCGTAACTCAATTGTCAACGAGGTCAGGGCGTTTAAGCCTGAGTGTGTGCGAGACTGATGGGAGTGCGAGTGAAAGTGTGTGAGAGGGAGCT
Organism: Coelopa frigida; assembly: GCA_017309665.1. Taxonomy (NCBI): domain Eukaryota; kingdom Metazoa; phylum Arthropoda; class Insecta; order Diptera; family Coelopidae; genus Coelopa; species Coelopa frigida. Next base: position 42,644,154 of record CM029561.1, read on the forward strand.
AGTGAGAGTGATAGGGTGAGAGTGAGTGAGAGTAAGTGAATAGTGGGTTAAAGTGAGTGTGTGGAAATGAGTGTGTGGAACGACGAAGGACGAGTGTAAATTCGACCGAATGAAACCGATGAGACCGATGAAACCCAGCGACCAAAAGGGCGGCGACAGTCGTTTTGAGGCCGCCATTTGGGGATAAGTGTAAGTTCAACCCTTTCATTCCGCGCCCACTTCTGGCGGCAACGACGACGCCCTTGGTCCCAGCTCGAGAGCGACTTCGAGGACGCTCTTCATTAATTATTCCCGAATTGGCGTGAAAAGAGACGAATGGAGGGAGAGAGATGGAAGGATCTTCGTCCCAAATCGGAGTTCTCGCTTCCTTTGTCTTCGTCCTTTGTCTTCGCACTTCATTCTTCTTCTGTCGTTTGTCTCCGACGACACTCAAGGAGCGGCGCGTGCGGCGCACAGACGGAGCTCAAGAGGATCCGTCAAGGACTCGTCGCGGCCTCCGCGGACTCGTCAATATCAAGGTTGCGCCGAGCCGCCCGCTGCGAGCGTCGGCCTGGGATGAAGTCGGCCGAGGGATTTATTCTGGGTCGTGGGAGGTCCTCGGTCCAGGATCTCGCGGCACGTGATGCGGCGCAAATTCAATAAAAATTCAAGTGACAGGCGGACTGGGGGCTGTTGAAAAAGCTTCATCACTGCGGCCGACGACTCGCGGGATTCGCTGTGAAAAATATCTCCACAATGACAAACAGGATCCGCGCCCTGGAGATTCAACGATGGACTCGAGTCCGTTTCACGATGGCCGGGGTCCGCTTCACGATGGATCCGACTTCGCTTCACGATGGCCGCATGAGCTCGGCAGGATTTCGAGACGAGGATTAGGCTTTTTTATTTCGATCCCTCGTCCACATTGGACCCGCTCCACACACTTTAAACCGATGATTAATGGAAATCCAGCCCACAAGCTTCGGCCCAACTCCCTCTTGTTTCGGCCCAGTGTCGCCTCCTTCACCCAGCTCCCTCTTCTTCATTCAGCTCTCTCTCTCTCTCTCTCTCCTCTGTTCTAAAGCAACCCCAACTCAGCCCCATCGGCGTGTGATTTATTGCCGCGGAGTTATGTTGTAATAACTTCGCCCACCGCGGCCTCCGTCAATAAGCTGATGTTTTTATTGAGACGAGCAGTGGTTTCACTTGGAGACCCCTCGATCCTCTACAAAAGCCCCCATCCGACGACTCCATTGTTTCCGCGGAAGCTGAAAGTCACGCCTTCCGCTCCCCACACGCCCACGGCTCGTAATTAACATGTTTCGATTAGGTGTGCGCGCCACCTGGCGGCACGTGCGGCAACGACGCGGGCGACAAAACACGACAACGAACACGACGATGCATGGGGCTCGGAGAGCTTTCGTTGCATACTCCCAGGCGCCGCGACCAGGTTGAGGCATGTTAACAACTCCAAACAAACTGCGAGAGTGCGGTTGCTGGGGTGAAGGGGAGTAGGAAGAGTTAGGTGAAGGGAAGGAGGTACGGGAGAGCGAACTAAAAGGGGAGCGGATGACGCATGAACAACGAGCGAACAACAGGCAGCAATCGCGGGCCGCAGTTTGGCCACCGGCGTCGTCGGCGTCGTCGCTGTTGTCGCTGCTCCCGTTGACGATGTCGGTGTTGGTTATGGGCGCATTAGCGATTAAATGCGGCCAGGCGTAGGTTGGGGCGTGGCAGGATGCGCCCCGAAATGTGCTTGAGGTGGGATTTGTCTCCACTTCCTCCTTCGAACCCCGCTCTCAACCCATGCGTAACGGACGACAAGGTAATTTGTTGAGGAGCATAAAATTAAGTGGCTCGTTACATATGAAAATCAACTCCTCTCACTCGCACCCGGCGCCCTCCCGCTCGCACGAAGGATCCCCAATGGTGCGTGTGTATTTGTGTGCGTGTGTTAGTGTGAGTGTGTCATATGCTCTTGTGTTCATGTTTGTGTACGTGGACGTGGACGTCTCACGGTGCAGACATTTTTACCTGTCGCGACGACGACGACGACGCGACAATCGGCATAAAGAATTGCACAGCGTGACGTTATCCTTCGGTCCTTGTTGTGCTCCCCAAACAGTGGCGCACGAGAGGTTGCAAAAAGGGGGGGGGGGCGGCGGTTTGAATTGGCCATGCAGGACACGTGCTGGCGGAAATAAGTCTCTTGTTCTGCACCTGAGTCGAGAGTCTTAAGAGAGAGGGAGAGAGGTAGATGGTGGAAAGGATTTCAAGGGAGGAGAGGATTTCAAAGGAAGAGAGAATTTAAAGAGAGTCAGTGTTGCCGCTCAATGGAAAAATGTGGAAACCAAAAATTGTCAATGTAAAAATTTGTTTTATTTATTTACATTAAAAATAGCTTCAATTATTTAATAATTATTTTTGTTATAAATATTTATTTCAGTTTAACTTGCATAATTGTTAACGCATGGATTTTAATTTAATTATATAATTTCGTCTTGTGATTTTAGAATGAAAAATAAAAATTACCAAAACACATTAAAAAGAAAAAACAAATTACTTTTGGTTAAAAATAACCAAAGCGGGAAAGCTGATTCGAGGAGAAGTCGTGAGTGATCGAGGTCACTCAATCGGATCGACTCAGAGAGAGTCGAGGCAGACATAGTGATCAGCTGAAACCGAGACGAGCCAGGTGACCAGGTGGAGTTGAGACAAACCAGGTGACCAGGTGCAAGTCGAATGATAAATCATCCGGAGCCAGAACAAGAAATAAAGGAGAAGCCCCATTCCTCATCCGAGACAGTGAGAGTGGAAATCGAGAGAAAGATGTCTCAAGAAAATTATTTCATGTCTGGGATAGCGAAAGGAAGACAGAAAATCAGGGAGAATGAGGCACAGGGAAAAACCTAGGGTGGGAGAAAAAACCTATATAATAGCACAAGAGGCAGAAGTGTAGCACTCGAGTGATGGATCCACCGGGCGATCAGAGATAGAAGAGGTCGCCTCTTGAGACGGCAGCGAGAAACTAGAACCGGAAGCAAATGGCAACGAGACCACTCAGCGAGACAGAGATGGAGACAACGCTTCACGCTGCTCCGCATGATGGGGAGCTGCAGCGACGTCGTGGAGGGGGGGGGGGGGGGAGGAAGAAGACTTCATGTGACATCTCCCAAATTGGAATACAATAAATGTCAGCGGCAGCCACATTGTTTTGCTTCCTCAGCCCCAGGCGTCCGTCGTCGCTGCACTGCGAACGGGCATCACAAGAGCTGCCTCCAACTCCTCACACCCGAATCAGCCACAACTTTTTTGGCAGCTCTGCCGCTCCTCTGCCTGGCCCCTTCGGAGGCTTAAAACGCATCGGGATGAGGAAAAAGTTGTCCATCGACATGCAAAAAATATGCGAAAATAATAACGTCGACTGAGCGGAAATTTCTGGGATTTTTGCTAATCCAGGTCTTGCCCGAACTTGGGCCAAACCCCAGTCTCATCCCCGCTCCGTCCTCGTCAGCTGCGTCTCTCGCTTCGTTTAAGGTGTCTCGTTGGGCTAGTGTGCGAGTCGTTGTTGTTGTGTTGGGCGAGGAACTTTTGCAATTATTACTTTCGTAATTAATAATTTATTTAGGATCGCGTCGTTTTGAGCAGGACGAAGGTGGTGTCGAGGAGGCCGGAGGAAGACGAAGGAGACGAGCGACCACTGGCCCTGTTGGGGCCAAAGGGTTGAAACTTTCCGCCGTTCTCCTTTCATCCTCCATCGCTTTCTTTTCCCCTTCCTCCCTTCGAGTGTGGATTTCACATTTTTACAACCACCCGGGGATGGAGGCGGATGAGCGACGCCCTGACGATGAGGCAGACTTCACAGAGGAGAGAATGTATGAAAATTGCACGATGATATCAACGGAATCGAATAAGAATCGAAAATAATGCGCATGCAAATCGGACTCGAAACTGTGGACTGCGGAACGACGTCGCCCCGATCAACAGAGGAGCGACTGCTGTAAGTGAGTGTGTGGGAGTGTGTGAGAGTATGTGTGAGTGAATGTGAGTGTGAATGAGAGTTGGAGGATATGTATGAGAGTGTGAGGATATGTATGAGAGTGTAATCCATGCGCTCCCTCTGACTATGTGTGTGTTGGTGCTGAGGACGACTCCTTTGTTGTCGCTGTGCGGTCGCATGTCTTGGATGCATTTATTTTACGACACATGGCAACCACTCTGCTCCACCTCGTCGCAGGCATTCACACCACACACACACATACATTGAAATCCACACACACACTGAAACCCTCGTCTGCTCGCCGGAAATGCAATTTTTGAATAAGGGTTCATTTCCGCTCGCCAGGCACTTTTGTTTCGCCAGCTCCTTGTCTCCGTGCGATTGTGGAGACCCAAACGAATCCTCTCCACACCCCCCGTCCCTCCCCTCTTCTCCACAACCGGTGAGTAATGGCTCGTAATTTAATAACTGCGCCGTAGCCGTGGCTCAAGCGATTTTTATGGCCGCCCGAGGGCCGGAAGCGCCGCCGAAATCCATGCAATCAGCATGGCAAATGTGCGCCATGATATATCTGTCCCACTCTGCGATCTTTCATACTCTTTGTGTGCTTTTTTCTACCTCTTGGCTCCCTCTTTATACGCTCTTCTTCTCCTTTCATACGCCTTTTCGCTCCCTTCGTATGTCTTCCCTTCCTCATCATGCTAGTTTTCCACTTCTTTCGCTTTAAAAAATTCAATGAGAGCGAATTTCGGCCAAAAACCACGGCCTACTTTTGGGCCACAGAGCTCGACGGCTAATCGTCCTGGGCCGCGGCATCTGCTCGTCATCTGTGGGACCTGTTGATGTTGTTACTGATGTTGTTGCCTTTGATGATGCTGTTGCTACTGTTGTTTCTGTTGCTTCTACACCTGTTGCTGTTGCTCTTGCTGCACCAACTCCGCCTCCGAGGAGCCTCCCGTAGTCGTCTGTTGAATGCCCGAAGGTAGGCAACACTTTTAATCAAACAGCGAAGCCGAGACCGACAGAACTCCACTGCAAGTTGCAGCCAGTTGAAGTTTCTCTTTGGCGTAGAAGCCGCAGAGGATCGAGGGTCGTCAGAGGGACGGACGATGGGGGGGACGTCAACATCGCCCGAAAGTCAAACAAAAGCGGACGACTGCGATGGGCCCCGGCTGGGGGCGATGCGGAGGGTGTTGTGAACACTCTCTCTCTCTCCGAGGGCGGAGACAAACACATCGAGTCAGAGGCAATTTCCGGCCGTGGCAGCCCTGGGCGCAACAGGGACTCCAACACAGAGAGAAAGTGGTATAGAAAATGAGACAGAGAGTGATGGTAGATAAAGAGAGAGTGATGGAAAATGAGAGAGGTACAATAAATGAGATGGAGAGTGACAGCAATAAACGGCAGAGATCGAGAGGTGAGATGAGAGTGCAGGAATCGAGAGGGAAATGATTACTTTTGAATTATTATTGGATACCTTGGGGAGCTCAGCATGCGTTCGAGGATCGACAGGGAGGTGAAAGGATAAGGGGACGACGAGGATTCGAGAGTCCTTGAAGCCTTCGCCTACTCCTACGAACTCACAGTTCCCCAGTGGGCGACATGAAATTCCTTCCGGCTCGAATTGAGAACAATGCTGTGGTCGAGTTTCTCGCATTTGTTTTCTATCAACATAATTTGACAACCGGGGGCGGTGAGGAGATAACAATAATAATACCAACAACAACAATTGTAATAACAACAACAATAACAAGAACAACAACAGTAATAACAACAGTAATAACAACAAAAATTATAACAACAACAGCCTATAAGAACAAATACCACCCGGCCCCGGGCAAACAAAAGGATTATGATTTCCATTTTAATAACACTCCAGTGTCCTTTTCGGCCCGGCCGAAGGTGGGTCGAATTTGAAGGAGGAGGAGCGAGTGAAAAAGAAAACAAACGAAGGGATTCCGGCAGATCACTTAAATCCGTGTGCGAGGGTGGGCAGAAGAAAAACAATTTAATTTCGAAATGACTTCTTCGAGCCGAGGGGCGTCTGATCCTCCCTTTGACAAGTATTATTCACTGCGAGTGTCAAAGCGCTGCCCGGCCTCCTTCGAGACGTGGGCCCGACGGGATCCGGCCGAGGGTCGTGGGAAGCGAAGCGAGAGATAGGCAAAGCATGGAAAACTAAGGCCAGGCAAATCAAGGAAAGCAAGGAAAACCAAGCAAAGCAAACCAAGGCAAAGGAAAGGAAACAAACAGACAAAGGAAACAGACGAAGGTGTCAAGGTGTCTCCTTCTTTCGTCTCTCCCCGGTGGGCTTTGCCAAAGACGTTCGTGTTGTTTTTGTTGTTGTTGCCGGTGCTTAGGCGTGGAGTGGGTGTTGTTGTGCCAATTGTTGACCCTTTTTCAATTTAACCCTCGTTTTTGCCTCGGCCTGGCACGCTTCCTGCTTTCATTAACCCGAATATCCGATTTGCCGCTCTCTTTTCGGGTCCATCCGTCGGCTCCTTTGTCCTCGAGTTAACATAACAATTGTTGCTCCCCGATAAGCCCGAGAAATCTCGGCCGAAGGACATGTGGAGCAGGACCTTCTTCAACTCCTTCCAGTTTGTTGTTGGGGCTCCACGTTTGCAAAGTTTGCAATCGGTCGACATATCTTCGGGCCGCCGGAAACTTTCACCCGCGCGAGTCCTTGACGCAGGTCCTTCGAGGGGGGCTGGGCGGGTGCGATTTTATCGGCATTAGTTGGGTCGTGATTTACATCAGTTTAAGTTGTCGTGCTCTATTTGCTTATTTATTAATTTTTAAAGAGTTTCATGAGAAAACTTTCTCAGCGCGCGCATAATTATCCCCAGCCCCCGAGAGCCGAGAAAACTTTCCGAGTGAAGAGGACTTTCCGCCATTTGCTCGAATCGTCCCAACTTCCCCGACTAAAGAGGAAATCGATCCGCGCCGTCGACGTCGTTGCCTTTTAGGTGCTCATTACGAACTCCAAGTGGCCTTCAAGCGTTCCGCCTGAGCCCCATCGCAACCAGGGATGCACCTCGGTGGCCCTCGCACTCCACGCGGCCTCCTCCTCGCTGTCTAGTGGAGCTCGTGCCGGAGTTTATTTGGTCAATGGAGGCACAAAGGCAACTACATAAACAAGCGCGTGCCATCAGGAGCAGGAGCAACACCACCAAAACAAACATTCAATGCACCCAACCATCGGCTCACACGACCACCAACACCTTCGACACCCCAACCTTCGACACCCCAACTCCGACCCTCCACCGACCCCCTCATATTCAGGACCCCGATGACTATTCAAGCGAACGCGAGGTAAACAGACTTAAATCCAATTTAGTGCTTGTTGCGTAAACAGCTTTGATGAGGGTCTCATTAACATAACGCACACAGACCCAGGCTCAAACACACACACATCAAATCCTCCTCCTCTTCCCACGCACACACACAAGTCACCTCGCTCCACCTTCGACGAGTGCAAGCGAGAGTGAGGAATAGAGTGAGTGAGAGAGTGAGAGAGAGAGACCCGAATTATCGCAGCCGCAATCGCCGAAAAAGTCTCCCGCATTCAATTGGTTGCGGTTCATTTACACGCACCCACACAGCCGCACCACTAGAACACACAGACACGGTAGCCGATCCGACCCGGAAGGTAGACGTTCATTGTTGTTGCTATTTGTGTTGTTGTTATTGTTTCCTTTGTTAGTGGAGTAGTTTACGTTGTTGCTGTGGTAAGTAATTCTAATTTGATGAGGGTTCCTTCGGAGCTTTGTACCATTTTACCGCTCGAATGCTCTTGTAAATGACTTGAAAATGCGTGAAGTTCTTGTTCGTTCTCATCTTCTCCTCTTGTTACTCCCTCCATAGACCTCTGGTCCTTAAGAAAGGACACAGTGCGAGGAATCTATATTTAGAGGGTCTCCTGATGAACTTCCGGGGTCGAGCGATGGATGGACTCAGTGTCGTGTGGGGCGGCTTCCGGTCTGCTGGCTGCCACGCCAAGTGTCCTTGAGTGGAGAAGACATGGGGGGAGGTCGAGAGTGGTTCGCGGCTAATTAGAAACAGTCTCCGAGGGATCCTTAAGGGGTCTTCTATCGGAGTAGATGACTCGAAGTCGTTGAGAGGAGTCGGTGGCTGGTTTTCGATGCCTCGATATCGTTGGCTCGAAGTCGATGATTGGAGTCGTTGCCTCTGTGTTGATTCCACAGGTTGCTGGAGCTGAGAGGACGATCAATGGTAATTATTTTCACTCAAGCTCCATTCCTCGTGACCCCAACTATCGTCCTGTCTCCCTCTCTCCTCTGTCCCTTCCACCGAAATCTCCCATTTGCGGCCTTAAATTTGGAAGTGCATCTGTTTGGCTCATCCTGCATCCTGCGTTCATCGTCCTGATTTAATGGATATGTCGTCCTGCCTCCCTGTGTCCCCGTGGTTCTCAATGTCCTCGATTGCCCGCATTCCTCTCTCTTGTTGTTTCAGTCGTGGCCGCTGTTGTTCCAACTGTTGTTTTTTGTTATTATTTCTGTCCTGTGGCCGAACATTTTTCATCATTTACACACCGCGATAGGCCGAAACTCGCTCTCGATTCGTCCTCATCTTGAAATTTATACCGAGCAAACAGGTTGTTGTAATCGAGGCGAGGGCGTGGCACTTTTACAGGATCACGTACGGCACACACACACACACACGCACACATCGTTAGGTGGGTCACGCGATGCATTGAGCGATGGGGGCGGCAGATGAAGGGGGCGTGGCGGCGTCATCTGCCTCGGCTCGGTCTCGAATTTAAAGCGAGTTCGAGAAAGCGCTGACGGAAACAGGAGGCAGGACTTTCGCTGGCCTCCTTTCACTGGTCTTCATGGGATGGAGGATGTGTGGACGAAAAGAAGAAGATGGAGGAAGGAGAAGCAGAGGCGGGGGAGGACATCTGATGATGGGCTGCTGCCATTGTCCTCGCACTGACCTTCGTGACTGCGCCCGGGGCGACGACGGGGCTGACCCGAAAAGCGAAAGACGGAAACCCTTCCTTTGATGTGGCGCCCGAAAGGACAACGGCCAGAAAATTGGACCATATGGCTCTATGCTCCACGATCCCTCCCGCCTGACATCCTCCGATCCTCTCTGCCCCCAGTCACAATCTGACCTCTTCCTCTCTCCTCACCTCATCCTCTCCTTTTCTATCCTTTCACCTCTTCCTCGCCTCCCTTCTGACCTCACTGCCGCCTCATCTCTCGCTTTTCGGCCACGACTCTCGGTTTTCTGGCAGCCATTTTGCGAAAGGAAAACTTTTTATATAAACTCACCCCGGGTCCTTCTGCTCGCTGGCAGGACATACGTTGCGTGTCCCGGATGCAGGTCGCTGTTCGCCGCGTTGGAGCGGGCTGAGGTAGGCCGGGAATATTAATGGCCGGAGCGAGAGAGAGCGAGAACGAGAGCGAGTGTTGGGCAGGTCAGCAAACGACAAGAGATAGAGAAGGAGAGGTGGAGGGAGGGGAGGGAAAGAGAGGGGGCGAGTGAGACCGCAAAATGTGACCGCGAATGGGGTCCGGACCGGTATGAGAAACTGAGAGCGGAGGGCAGGGGTTGAGAAAAGACAACTTTATTGGAATCCATAAAGTTTTATTGAACCACGGATTACGAGAGAAGTTGAGGAAGAGCGAAAGAGAGTGAGTGAAAGAGGGCGAGCGAGAATGATGGAGAAAGAATAACTTTAAAGCCTGGTTTCGAGGCCTCGCCCCAACTCGACTCCACTCGTATCGAAGGCCGCATGTGACGTCTTCAAAAGACATGCGAGGAATCGTTGCCGAATTCCACAGAAAGTCCTCAGCAAAGTGGATTCGTGGTCCTTTCATTTTCTGTGTCACTTTCCCTCACCCATCATCTTTCACTCCTTCTCACCATCCATCGCTCTGCAAGTGGACTCATTTAAGGAATCATTAGCGTCGAAACGGAGCCTCCGCAACTCGGGGCCCCGCCGAGTGTGTGTCGAGGACCTTGGATCCTTTCGCCGCAGACACTCGCTCTCGAACACGTTCGCACGAGGCGCCCCTTGGAGGATTCTCCACCCCTCAGACAAGCGATGAAACGCCTGAATCACAGCAAAACACAAGAAGAGGACGGGAGAGAAACGGGAGAGAAAGGAACGAAAGAGAAAGAAATGAAAGAGAAAGGAACGAAACGATGGAGCAAGGGAGAGGTTCACACAAAGGACGTCCGGAGGCGCGCAAAAGAATCCTGCTCAATTGTGAGTTCAAACAAGGCTGCGAATCGTGCGAGGCGGACTCCGTTTGTTCGACTCTATTAAATTACGGACCCGGCGCTGGGGAGACTCGGGGTCCCTCGCCTTGGGAATCGAAGTGAGGAGGCCGGGGATCTGGTTGGTTCCGGGCCTTAAAGCTGCCCTTGGCCAAGTCGAGGCAGAGCGGGCAAGTGAAAGAGTGGCTGGAATCCTATTGGAAAAATCAATAGAAAACCCCAACGCAAACAGAGCGAGAATAACAAAAGCCGAATCAGAAAAAACAACAATAACAATAACAAAAACAGCCGTCGCAATGACACAAACATTAACCGAACGAGGACATGGAGGACAAAACATTATCAAAAAAGAAAAAACACAAATAACAATGTCGAGGAGAGCGAGAGAACGAGAGCCAGAAGAGTAAACAAACAGAGGGAGAAAACACTCCGCGGAGAGAAAAACAACTCCGGCCGAGTCGAGTCCGGAGCAGGAGCCTGGTGTCCTTGGGGGAGAGGGCGGATCCTTCGACGGTGTCGCCGAGTCGAGAGGTGGCGATGGGTGAGAACGAGGAGGAAGAAGGGGACGAAGAAGACGAAGGCGGGTGCTTCTTCGAGGATGTGTGTCAATAAGTCTGAGTTCGCCGCAATCGTCGCATGTGCGCCAGTTGCGGTTGTTGTAGTTGTCATTTGATTTATTGTTGTTGTTTTTATCATTTGTGATATTGTTGTTGTTTTTATCATTTGTGTTCTTGTTCCCACTGCTCCAACGTAGCATAGTTGTTGAAATTGTTGTTGCTATCATTTTAACCCACTTAAGCGAACCGACGACGAATCAGTTGCCAATGCGACGCCGAGGACACCAGCATGCGGCGGAGGAAGACGAGGACTCGAGGTGGATTCTGAGAGAAGGATGCGACGAGACAGGACGAGTGGCAGGACGAGGACGCACTCGAGCGACGGATGATTTGCAAATGCGATTGTTTTGCGGGGGCAGCGGAGGGAGAGAGAGAGAGGGGGAGGAAGGGGGATTAAGAAGACATGAGAATTGAAAAATTTAGATAGCGAGGAAGAGCAAGATAGAAAGAGAACTATCGGAAAGTCGAGAGAGAGAGAGAGAAAATGAGGATGACACAAGACTCCACTATGAATTTCTACAACTTCCGAACGGCCACCAAGAGCAGCTGAAAAACCTCGCATTGTCCACGATGCGATCCTCTCGTGGTATTTCGGAACCTCTCAGCGACTTCAGATCCTTTCACTCTCGCACACTCTCTCACACACTCTCTCACCATTCACTCACACGCACACACACACTTCGACCCTCTTATGCACGCCCACGCGCCTCTTGTTTAATTCGGGCCCGACGCGACTTCGAAGATGTTGCGTGCGAAACTCTTGACGGAGCCTCCGAATGGCGTTTAAAGCGGCGCAAACAAGTGCCACGCCCCCCGCCAACCGTCCCCCCGCCCCTGTCGGTGTCACTTTCGATGTCGGTGTGTGTGTGTGTGTGTGTGTGTCTGCGACAACTGTATCAGTGTCTGCGGCCGGAAACGAGTCTGAGGTTGGGTCCTCGTGTTTCGTGCCGTGTGACTGTGTGAGTTTGTGTGAGTATGTGTGTCTGTGTTTGTGAGCGTGTCAGGAGTGAAATGTTTTGTTGCTGCTGCTCGTGTTGTTGTTGTTGTTGTCGTCGTCGTTTTCTCTTCTCCCCCCCTCCGCCCTTGTTGTTGTCGTTGCTGGGAAATTATGATTGCGAGCGAACAAAGAGAATTTTTAATGAGTGACTGAGCAGCACCGGAGACGGGGAGCGTGGCGAGGGGCGTGTTCGGGGGCTGCTTTTGTTGCGCCAATGAAGACATTTGAATTGGGCTCGCGTGGCCCAACAATAACTCCGCGGAATCCCATTCATTGCAACGAACTCAGAGTTAAGACGGGGGGGAATCACGACCAGGGGCCGAGGGGCCACGGGGGGGTTCGGGCGCGAGCCAAGCGACGAGTCGTCCTCCTGTTTATTGACTCGCAGGATTTTCGAAAAATATTCCAAATCGAATCGAAACGAATCGGAGCGAAGCGAAGTGAAGCTGGCAAACATGGAAATTCTAAAACGAGCTCCGGATGCCGCGCATATTTCTAGCTCCATCTGTGTCGCTGTGTGTCTGTGTGTGTCTCTGTGTGTGTGGGCTTCCGGCGGCCACGAAGCAATTATTTTATTCGCTGCGAAACAGGGGGCGTGGCTGCTCTGCATCGAGCCGGAAGAGATTGCGTTTTTGTTGATTTTGTTGGCGGTGGCGGTGGCGACAGCGACGGCGGCTGGCTCAATAACAACAACTGAAACAACAAACACGGCCCACTTCCGTTTACATTTCTGTCCGTCCGTGTGAGTACATGAATGTGTGTTCATGTGTCTGTGCAATGAGAGTGTTCATGTGTCTGTGTTCATGGCATTTAATTAAATTCGCCTATGCGGCTTTTGTGTGAACGAGCCGCCATTTGTTTTCTTATTCGCCCATTTCGGCTTTAAAGTTCTGTTTCCAGCAACAGGAACCTCGTCGACCCGCAGTTTGAATACGACTAGGGAGCCTCCGTCGACCCATTCGCGCAACTGAACCCCAAACACCTCCCTCTCTCCTCCACCCAACACCTTCCTCTCTCCTCCACCCAACACCTTCCTCTCTCCTCCACCAAAGCCATCCCTCCAGGACGCAATAAAAGTCAACAGCCTACAAAATTAATCACTTCCAATGTTGTTTGATGTTCGGCTGACGTCGCCGCAGTCTCTGCTTACGTCTCTGTCTACGTCTCTGCCTTCGTCTCAGTCTACGTCTCTGCCATCGTCGCAGCCTTCGTCTCCGTCTCGGTCTCTGCCTCGGTCTCGGTCGGTTATGAAGGACGCAACCGAGCGCGAGGCCGCCGCCAGGATAACGTCGACACCCATCACCGTCAGCCGCCGTCGGCTTCAACGGGCGTCAAGACACAATTTTACGAGCAATAAAATCTCGCAGGCCCGCAGACGTCGGCAAGTGACGTCATCGTCGTTGACGAGTGAGTGTCGAGGAGCTGAGAGGGGGGGCGTCAGTAGGCTTCGGTTAACTTCGTGAAGCTTCGGGTAGGAGGCCGAGTGAGGCCTGATGCGATCAAAGGATTAAGTGGATGAGGATGAGGTTCGTTCTCCACAGTCCGGGGAGTCCTTGAAATGCAAATTGAACTCGAAGTCATCCGGGGGGGATGGGGGAGAAGATGTCGGCCATACTCACGGTGGTCGCGTCGGACGTCGACCGTCGTTCACGGGATCAGCCGTAGCGAGGACATTTCATTCTCCTTCATTTTCATCGTCCCCCATTATCTTTGGTTTTGTGGGAGGCTGGGGTCGAGGCTCGCTGCAAGAATCCTGCGTCCTCACGCACGTTTCTCACTCCTTCCCTTTCCTTCTGAATATGTCTCTTCTCTTCACTTTCCTTTTCCTCTATTCTCTTCACTTTCCTTTCCCTCTATCTCTTCCCCTTCCTCCTTCATCAGCTGACTTCCGTTTGATTGCAGTTTCCGCCGATGCATCGCTTCGCCTCTCGCAATCGTCGCAGCCTTTGTACGAGTCAGGGGGGGGTAGGTAGAGAGATGGCGATTGCACTGATGCGGATGAGGAGCAGCAGGACCTCCTGCTGTGCGTCCAGTAATCCTTGCAATCTCCCTTGACCCAATAAGCCCCTAAAGCTTCTGTCTCTCTTCCTCAATTGCCCTTCTCTCTCGCTCTGCCTCTCGACACCCCTACTCGAGGATGCACTTAGGGAATAAGAAATTAAAGACGATGTCTTCTTGGCGGAGGAACGGACAGGAACGAGTCCTTGCCGGATGCCTGACGCAGGATCAGCCCGGCTGCGCTTCCGCAGGCTCATTACCTATTAAACACCTGGCGTCCACTCTCCCTTCACCTCTCACTCTCCCTCTCTCTCTCTCTCTCTTCACTCTCCCGATGCTTCTCGATTTTCCACTCGCACCCTATTCATTAAGCCACTTAGTTGCAACATCATCCGTTGTTGTTTTTGACCTGTGGATGGTCGCTGGAGCTGCCACGACTGCAGGAACCTCGTCTTCCCGCCCGTCGGACCTCGAGGCGGAACCCGGACGGCGCCCCAGATGAAGCCACTGATGGTGATGATGGCGATGTTGATGGGGATCAGCGGTGCAGCTGATGGGACGCATCCTCCTCCTCACCAAGACGGTGTCCTTTTGGAGGACCTTCGAGGAGATCGTCTGACCCGCCACCAGACACGATGACAGCCGGAGGACGATGGCGACTGTGATAAGGACGAGGCCAACGATGGTGGCGATGAGGCCAACGATGGTGGCGATGAGGCCAAAGACTACGACAACGATGACAAGGAAGAAGACCACGATGACAAGAGAGAAGACGACGATAATAAAGAAAAAGATGATGATAATAAAGAAAAAGACGATGATGAAGAAGTAAACAATAATCACAGTTGAGAAGACATTGATGACAAGGAAGAAGACGATGATGACAAGGAATCATCATGTTGATGACAAGGAAGAAGATGATGATGACAAGGAAGAAGACGATGATCACATCGATGAAGCTGATGATTACAAGGAAGAAAATGATTATGAGGAAGAAAACAAATAATTACAAGGAAGATATGGTGATGACAAGGAAAAAGACGATGATCAAAAAGAAGAAAACAATGATCAAAAAGAAGAAAACAATGATCAACAAGAAGAAAACAATGATCAACAAGAAGAAAACGATGACGAAAATGAAAAAGACGATTATGATTAAGACGAAGACGAAGAGTATGATGAAATGGTCGAGTTGACCCTTATGTCGTTCACCCCCTGCGACGACCGGCGGCGCCGTCGTCTAATTGATTTCTCCTCCGTCTCCGTGCAGTGAGTGGCCCGATCTCCGACTGGAGTGGCCACCCTTTCGTTTTTCGCCTCGCAATTAGTATTCGATTCGAGTCGGAGACTCTGCAGATCTCGAGATGCTTCCCATTGTTTTCCATCCGAAGTTTTTCCGATTATGTCAGACTCGCCACAGAGCGAGAAATGATAGAAATCCCCCATCAACCTCTCTCTCTCTCTCTCTCTTTCATTCGCTCTGCTTGCTCGCCAATGAAAAAGTTATTTCCAAGGACTCAACTGCAGGATGACGGATGGAAGTGTTTTTGCGCCAACTGCGAGCTGTGTTTTTTTCCCCCGGGGCGGGGCGAGAGGGAGACGGAGAATAGAAGTTCTGCCATGAATTGAAAAATCGAGGACGAGCCATTGGAGCGTGTCCCGAGTCGAGATCGGGCCGGGCGGGGGACCGGCGCCGCCTCTCAACAAGTGCTCGAGGATCCTGCCTGCGACTCGGCTGACCAGGACTCTCTCTCTTTCTCTCTCTTGTAGCCGGACTACGCAAGGACTCAACTCGTCCGCTAATTTCACTGTCACTCAAAGGACGACCACGAGCAGACGCGCTCCACGGCCAACTAAGGGCCCAAACGGCCCGGCAATACGGCCGACACACGCCGCCAGCCGCGACGGCAACATCGCCAGCCGCCGCGACGCCAGGCCGAAGACGTCGTGAGGCTCAACGCGTTGGGTGTTGTCGTAGTGTGCGAGAGCAGCTGGTGTCGAGAGAGCGGCAACAACTCCGAATGTCGCTGCGGCTCACGAGCAACATGCGTCATTGCAACATGTTTCTGGCTGCAGGGGACTCCAGCATCCGGAGGCCAGACCAACGTGAGTAGTAACAAAACTTGTAAGAAAATAAGGAAGTCTTCTCAGGATTGTGAGGCATAAAAAAAATTTTAAATAAAAACAACGAAAAAAAAAAAAGAAAAAAACGATCAATCATTCTTCATTCTTTCAGGTCCAATTAGCTTTTTTATTATAAAAAATTTGAAAATTTATAAAAATAAAAAAAATTTATTTCTGATATTTATTTTGCTAAGTTAGCAAATTGCCCTAAGAAAGTATAAAAAAAAAATATTACACTAACAATTTTATATTTTTTAAATTTTATGAAAAAATTATTTTTTTCAAATATCTAATATAATAAAATCAGGAAAAAGCAAACCAATTCATTATTGTTCAAATTTTGTTTGCAAATATATTTTTTTGGTATTTTTTGTAATTGTATTACAAAAATATATTTTAACGAAAAGATATTATTATAAAGTCATAAGTTAAAATCATAAAATTACGCAAACAAAAATTAGATTAGTTAAATATATTTTGCAAACTGTAAAAATTTTATTTATAGGTATAAGAAACATTTATTATTTTGAAAAAAATTCCGATTTTGAAAATTGTTTTAAAAATTTATTTTTGAAAGGAAAATACTAATTTCGTTAAAATTATTAAAGGAGAAACAGCAAA
Source organism: Coelopa frigida (assembly GCA_017309665.1). NCBI lineage: Eukaryota > Metazoa > Arthropoda > Insecta > Diptera > Coelopidae > Coelopa > Coelopa frigida. Next base: position 42,660,745 of record CM029561.1, read on the forward strand.
CATATAATTATTATGCAAATAGCAGGCAATAGTCAATATATAAAATTAGACAAAAAAAACGAACAACACGAATATTTTCAATACTTTACAAAATTTTAATTTTGGTCAAAAGAAAAATTTGGAAAAAAATTATTTTGAAATTTTAAAATAATTTTTTTGTTTCGAATGAATTGTGAATTGTAAAACATATAAAATTAGAACATGAAAATATGAATTTTCAAATTTGTTTTTTACACGTACAAAATTGAATTACACAGTAGTTTTGAAATAATTTATTAAATTGCGAAAATATAAAAAAGTATTTTCAAAAGAGGTTCTCAAAAATTATAAAATTGAAGTAAAAAAAATGTAATATACATATAAATAATTTTGACTAATAATGCATTATTTTGGGAGTTGCAAAAAGTATTTATTGAACAAATCGTTTTCGAAATGTTCTTACAATATTTTTAAACTGCCACCGAATATTTAGTGCTACACTCGAGACACTGTGCGAAGCCAATCGTTACGAAAGGACGCTTCACGTGAGTCGGTCGATGGCCGCTGCTGCCCCAGGCGACCTCGGTGAACTCTCGCCTTTGATGGAGGTGCCGGGTCGCTCAGCAGCTGCTGCTGCGGCGTCGACGATACCGACGACCCCGACCTGGGCTGATCCGCCGGTGCGTGTGTCTGATCCGAACTCGACTCCATTATGCAAATCGCCGCACGCGTTTTGACGCCCTCGTTGGCCCGTGGCCGTGCCAAATGTGTGTATCATGTTAATTTTCCAGCCTGCTAAGCGACGGCCGGCCCTGCGTCTTCCGCCCGATGGCGAATTTGCGATGAGTCAGAGTCGGAGTCGGAGGGGGCGGGGTGGGCGGATTGGTGCCGGCCCAGGTGCGGAAGGATTCGCTCGGCAGCTGGGCGAAGTCAAAAAGTCATCAGGAGGAGATGGGGCGGAGGGAGGAATAAAAAAAGAGGAGCCCCCAACGACCGCAAATTGAAATTTTGATTAATCGTCAGAGGCCCAAAGTGAGGCCGCGATCCTTCTTCGAGGGGAGCCTCCTTAGAAGTGAGTATATAAATGGACTTCTCCTATAAATGGACTTCTCCTGTAAATGCCCTTCTCCTATATGTAAATGGCATTCTCCTCGAAGAAGATCTTTCTTTAATGGGAACCTTCTTTAATGGGAACCTTCTTTAATGGGAACCTCCTATAATGTGTACCTCCTTCACAGAGATCCCCCTTTAAGAGGAGCCGCTTTAAAGCGATCGTGTCGATGGGGTCGGGAGTCGCAGCCCATAAAACACTTTACGACCCGCCGGGGGCGCCGAAGGAGCGGCCGGAAGACGAGGCTTTACGACTTAATGGGTCAGAAAGAAATGCGAAACGAATTCGGAGCCGCGAATAAAGAATCGCGCGACAACGGGATCCACACACGGGTCCCACAAGGCCGAAGTGTGGCGAGGCGAGGTGAGGAGTGGGGTGGAGAGAACGAGAACGAGTGGAGGAAATTGGTTTAGAATCAGAGCGGATCGGGGTGGGGTCAGGGGGGGGCGGATGGTGTCGCTGGTCGAGGGGGGTGGCTGCAACTGTTGCGTGCCTGCGGAGCCCGAACGAGTGGCGTCGAGTCCTGTCGCTTGTCTCGAGCCCGAGGCGAGGTTGTCATCTTCAGCTGCTCGGAGCCCAGGGGTTTAGGCTCCGTATGAGGTGAAAGGAGGGGCGAAGAGGGGAGGCAAAGGAGACGAAAAGACAAAAAGGGGGCGTGTCATCGCTCAGTTTTTACGACACGCCTCCTCTCGTCCCCGACCACCATCGTTCGTGTGGCGCAAACACAAAGCCGAGTGCGAAAAGGCTTGGCACGCCAGGATGTGTCGCCTGGGACTGTTCGTTCGTTGGTTCTCTGCTGCTCCTTTTTCTCTCTCCCTCCCTCTCCCTCCTATCGCCATCTTCCTCATCTCTCTACCTCCCTCCCACCCCCTTTGTGTTGTCTGACAGCTCGTCGTTGCGAGCCGTGAATTTTTATTGTCCTGATTTTATTGTGCTCGCGTCCTTCAGCTCGTCCTCGCGTCCCAGGCCCTGGTGCGATTTTATCCGAAATCGCGTTGGGGACGCGGCCGACCGCAGAGGGGGTGGAGCGGGGTTGGACCCCACCTCCCCCCCCCACTCCTTCGACGACTTTTTAATCCTGCGAATCCTTTTCGCTCTGCCGCCGATGCGACAAGTAACAATTGCCTTATCATTGCTTGTTTAGCAGCTCTTTCTCCAGCAACAGCAACAACATCATCTTTGTCCTCGTCCTCGTCATGATATACAACAACATTAAATCTAACAACTCCGACAGCAACAGCAAATGAAACGGACCCGGCAGGACAATGGCGGACCTCGTCCTTCGCAATTTGCGGCTTTTAATTGCGAAGTGACTGAGGACGATCTGAGGATGAGGAGCCGGGGAGGGTCGGGTGCGGCCGGCAGCTGTTGGTCATCCATCGCGTGACTGGCAGGAGACGAGGTCCCTCCTTTCGTCCTTCTCATCCAGCGCCTCGTGACAAAGGATTGCGCCGTCGATCCGCGAGCCGATTTAATGTGTTCGAGCCTCGGTGTTGTTTTTCTGGTGGGCGTTCTTTATTTGATGTTGTTTTTTATTGTTTCATTGTGGCCGCTGTTGTTTTTAGCATTGTTTTCGTGGGACTGGATCCCGTTTCCTCCTTCTTGGACCTTCCTCACGCACTCATCGGACCCTCCTTCCCTGGTTTCTGATCGGATAAGCGAGATCAGCCTTTGTGTCGACGGCCTTAATCTCCGTCCAAATCGCCATCTGGATCCGCAGCCCTCAAACCGGGCCGATAGCTCATTGATGGGAAGGAAAATCCCTCCTAAAATCCCTTCGTCCTCTATCCTTCGTCCTGATTCCACTCCACCAACAGAAGCGCCAAACGCAGAAAGTTTTGCGAAATCACATCGGATTCAAAAAAGTCCTCGAAGTCCTCGGAGTCCTTGAGGCAGGACTCAGTGTTCGCCGCGTCTTTTGGCGCACTTTATGCCGGATCCTGGAAGAGGCTTTCACAAGAGAGAGGGAGACAAAGAGGGAGTGAGTGCATTACGCCACTCCCACACAGACACACGCGCGATCTTCCGCAGCCGCGACTCAAGGACGAGCGGGAAGGAGGAGCAAAAAATTAGGCAGCACCCACTCGGATCCACTTCGCGAAGACAGAGACACTTCAAACACACACATATGTACCGAGCACACACACACATGTACTGAGGCACACACACACACATCCACATTCTCACTCACATACGGAGGCCCAGGCGTCAGTCGAGTGGCTTCGCGTCGTTTCGCCTTTCGCTTTCACGCCTCCGGGAACCGCTTCAAGAGCCGGAGACACAGATTTCGGCTCGCTTCCATTCTCCCCCTCGCTCTCTCCATCCAACTGTCTCTTTCTTGATCCCCCTCTCCCTGTCCCTCGCTCTCTCCTTTCGTCCTCGTGGCTGCAATAAAAATCATCGGCGGCAACGCATGGCCTGGGCGGCGTAATTGTGTCTGGTGGCGGCGTTGACTACGCCGACGGGGGGCGGCGGGGAGAGAGGGGCGTGGCGCGAAGAAGTAGTAGAAGAAGAAGAAGAAGCCGAGTAGAAGAAAGCAGCATAAAGCAAAAATATTGCTAATTTAGTTACGCATTTTTTCGCTCGTCCTTTTAAGCTGTTGTTGTTGTTTATTCTTCTCCTTCTCCTCTATATTTTTTTCCTAATATTTTTTCGTTTCATTTTTTTTTTCGTAATGATCTTTGTTGTTGTTGTTGTAGCTCCTAACGAACGCCACTCACTTCTAAACATATTTTATGGCTTAAATATATTATCATTTGCACGGCCAGCAGCCGTGAGGGGCGGCGAGGGGGCGTGGCAGCCGGAGAAGTTTGCTCCATGAGTCAGTCTATGTGTGTGTGTGTCTTTCTCTGTATGTATGTCTGTGTGGGTGTCTGTTTGCTCCCTATGATGTGGATGATGTTTTATGTTTCGCTCACTCATCCATTCATATTTGGCTTTGTTTATTTTCTACTTTTGTTGTTGCTTATTATGTTGATATTGTTGTTGTAATTCGGGTTTTATTTTGTTATTGTTATTCATCTCCATGATTTTTTTTTGTTCAGCTTCTTGTTGTTTTTATTCAACTTATTGTTGTAGTTTGCTTGGTGTTCTTCCTTCGAGCATAAGTAAAATTCAATTAGCGAAAAAATACTCCGAGAGGGCGCAGCTTCCCAGTGTTTCATTATCGCCCACACCCCCCCACGCCCTCCTCCGACACGACCGCGGCGAAAGGAAACGCTTTTAAGCCGCATAAATTACCAGAATTTTCCGCACTAAACGGAAGTGCTTTGGCGAGTCCTGTGAGTCCTGCCGGGATTCAATTCATGCAGCACGAGAAGAGAAATTTCTCAGGAGTTTTCTCATGGTTCAGAAACCTGAGAAAAACGAGGATGCTTCTTCGATTCCTTGAACCTTCGATTCTCCGATCGATCTATTGGAGCCTTCGCTTTACCTTTCGTAGGATCCTCTGCCTTAAGGCTCCCGAGCAGGGCTTCCCAAGCGTGAATTGGGGCGAAATCACAGAAGTCACCCGGTCCACCAGCGGGCGACGAGAAGACGAGAGTGAGGTTTGGGTTTTCTGTGGCTTTCGCTGAAATCACAAAATGTTTCGAAACTTTCGCAGTCTTCTCCGCCTCCCGCCCCCCACAGCCCGCATTTGGCCATAATTGAATTCAAAACTTTCCCCGCCATCCACCAAGAGAACAATAACAATAACAACAACAACAATATTTCGGGGTGAACCGATAGAATAACAATAACAATAAACATAAACTGATATATATGTAAATATTTTGAAACAACGACTCCGACCTCGATGGATCGATGGAGAGAGAGGGAGGGAGAGAGAGCTTTAAGACCACAACCACACACGGACAGACAGGCAGTTAGAGGAGGCTGGTAACATGTCTTAATGTGCCGAACTTTCGCACTTCCAGAGCCTCCATCGACACCGACGACGAGGTCGTTTCAGCCCAACTCGAAGATCTTTTCGTTCACGACGTCCTCGGGATCCCGATGACGCCAGATCCTTCTTTAAATTCGTCCTGCGCGAGAGCGTGGAGCGTGAATTCATCCCTTTAAGGATCCGCGGAAGCTCTAATTGGAACCTTGGCGAATTCTTTCTTTTCAGCGCGCTCTGACGGAATCGTTTCCAGCGCCAGGAGAGCGGAAAAGCTTTTATTTTTATCACGCTCGCCGGATGTATTGGTGTGGGGCGCTCATGTGTGTGTGTTTATGCGACTGTGTGTGTGTGTGTGTGTGTGTTGGTGTTCGTGCGGAATTCTGTCATGTGTGCAGTGAATGCGTGTTAAACGGCAATTTCCCAAATTGGCCCTTTGGGGCACACGGAGACCACGGCGACAGGTGTCGAGGGCGGGGGTGAGCCGTCAATTAAACTCCGGTTGACGTCGATTGTCGCAGTCGGACGAAACCGGAGACGAAATCATATTTTCATTCCCTTGGACAAGGCACAAGAACAGAAGAAGTCGGATGGACGACGACGTCTATTTTCGGCTCAGTTTTCTCTCCATTTGCATGGAATTTCCATTAAGTTCCGACTTCTCGTGTCGCCGTCGCTCGTGGTGGTGGTCGCAGGGTCCGGCCCCGCTTCCCCAACCCCCCCGCCGGGTCCCCCGGTTCATCCACGGCTGACAGCACTTTAACAAATTGATTGTCTCCAGCTGCCCGGCCCCAGCCCCCGGCCCCCGGCCTGCCAGAAGGCGTCTTGTTCGACGTTTTATTGAACTGCCGACATTTGCATCAGCCAGAGACTTAATAACGCACTAAAACAACAGTAAAAACAGCAACAACAACCTACCGTAGCAACAGCAAAAACCACAAAAACAACAATGTCCAACCCCAACAACAGTAACAACAACATGACCAACATCATCCACAACAATAACTCGAGCTACGACAACAATCACAATCACCGGAGCAGGAACCACGACTCGAATCAACTTCTCATCCCCGCATCGTCCTTGGTCCTTCAGCCTTTGGCCCGACTGACAGCAGTGCGTGTGAACCGAACACGTGTCTCGGGCCAGAGTCGATGGACGGATGGATGGATCGAACCGTCGAGAGTCCGGCAACCTCCCTCGTCCCTCACTCCCGCCGACCAGATCTTCGCTCTTGAAACCGAAAGCTCCGGCACGAAAGCAACAAGCAAGAGTTGGCCGACTTCCCTTCGTCCTCCTGCCTCCCGCCTACGCCGCTGGGTCACTGTCAATGTTCTTTCGATGACGACGACAACGACGACGACCGCCGCCTCCCCCCGTGGTTGGGGCCGGGGGCTGTCGTCGTTTCATAACTGCCACGCATAATTAATTTCGTCGAATTCTCGGTAATTGCCCCAAATCCCTGCCTTTGACTCGGCTCGAGGACTTCAAAGGACCGGCTCCTGTTCGTCCTGTTCATCCTTCGCTCGACTGCAGACGAGGCTCCGAGTGACGATGGCGACGATGGCGACGACGACAACAGATTGCGACGAAGACTTCGATTGTTATTTATTACTTCCCAGACCTCCGCCTCACGCCAATCGACGAGATTGATTTGTGGACTCCCGACTGAGCGAAAGGGGGCGGGGGGACGTTGTGCGTTACCCGGTGTCCTTCGGCAGCGCCTGTTGCTGTCATCGTCCTCGAATCCCACCCGTTTCCGCTCTGTTTCCAGAGAACGCGATGCGATCCTCGTCGAGAAATCAAAAGAGGTGACTCGGTGACTCCGAGTCAGACCCGGCCGGAAGGAGCTTCGAATCGAATTTCCTCCTCGAGCTACGGAGACAACGCCCACCTTCGGCCCGCGGAGCAGCTGCCAAAAACACCTCGAGATGAACCTTGAATCGCGTTCGAGCCGGAAGCAGCTCGAAGTCGAAGCGGAAGATCTCAGCGAAGGCGGCGAATCTCGCGGAAAATTCCCGAGGCTTCGATTGCCGGAGGGAAGAAACGACCCTTGGCCCCCTCCCGCTCTTCAGGTGGGCATGACTCAGCGCCGCTTGAAGCCCCAAGTGATGTGTTTTTTCGGATGAAAGAATCTTGGATTTGGCTCCAGCTCCAAGTGGCGAATGTCAAGTCGTCTCTTTGGCTTTCTCGCGCTCACGTACGACCTTCATATCTCTTTCACTCTTTCTCTCTCTTTCTTTTTCCGTTTCTTTTTTCTCTCTCTTCCTCTCTCCAACATTCCCATCATCGCTGTCAACTCGTCTCAATGTGCATAATGAAGCTTCTTCTTTATGGTTATTGTTGACGTTGCTGCATTTGGTTCTAGTGGTTATTGTTGGTGCAAACAATGTTCTTGTTGTTGTGGCTGTTGGCGCCTCTGGCATCCGACCGACAGACAGATAGACGGATAGACAGACAGTTGGTCGGCGTTGTTATGTAACACAGCCAAGGTAAACAAATTGAATTAACGTGTAATTAGTATGAAATTTGTATTATTGTTTTCCCTTCTTCATCATCACAATCATTTTTTGTTATTATTTTCATTATTATTATTGTTGCGATTTTTGTTGTTGTTGTGGTTGTCATTGCTGTTGCAGTAGCGGTGAATTCCCTCATTGTTGTTGTCGTTGTTTTTTTTGTTTTGTCGGCGCTACCGAAAACCAATTAAATTGCAAAAATTACGAATCATTCCGCGAAAACAAACGCTGTGGGAGCCGATGCCAGGTCAGATGAGAGTGAGAGAGAAGAGAATCACTGACTGTCTCTTTTTTCCTCTCTCTCTCCTTCACCACCTCTCTCTCTCTCTCTCTCTTTGTCTATAATTTGCACACCGGGGCCTCTGCGAAATCGGAGAATCGAGAATCGAAATCAATCGTTTTCTCTGGCGCTTTCATCAGAAGCTGCCTTCGTTCATGATCCCACTCTCTCTCTCTCTTTCTCACTCACTCTTCTTTTTCTTATTTCTCTGTCTTTCCATCGTCCACCTCTCGCACCATCTCGATTCCTAGATTATGGCTCATTCGCTTCATTTCGTTTCCTTTCGCTCCCGCTGGGCAGCCGCGACTGTTGCCAGCGGAACCGGAAGCCGGATGGAGATCACTGCCAGTGACTGTGTGTGTGTGTGTGGCTCGTGTATGTGAATTTGGCAGCCCCGATTCCGGCTGCCATTTGAATTTCGCATATGCCAAAGAGCAAAGGTTTCAATGTATGTCCACCAATGGCAACAACAAAAAACGTTGAATTGACCGGAGAGTGTTGTTGTTGTGAGAGATAACACAAGGATCAAAATCGCCAGAAATGGACGTCGAGGGATGGAAGGATCTTCAGAGAAATCTTTGAGACTCAATGGTTCAGCATTTCCAGGTCACCTACAAGGACCCGAATCCTCAATTGGGGACTCGAATTCTCAAATATCGACTCGAACCTTCAATTGGGGACTCGAGCCTCTCAACTGATGACTGGTTCCCTTCGATTTGGGCCACATCCGGCGCAAATGGCTGCCACTGGCGCGATTTCCGGCCTCGTTACGGGCCCGTGTCGTGTCCTGCGCTGATTGAGGCCGTACCTCGAGGAACTTTCGCCATATCCTGGTGCTCGTTCGGCGGAAACGACGTCGGCGATAAACGCTAATTGCCGCAAATTAATGAAAATCGTCCTCCGAGCACAGTACGAGCCGCGTTTGCACCGACCACGCCCCTTCACAATCGGCAGCAGCAGTTGCACCGCAGCGATCCAAGTGCGAGGAACGGAAGGACGAGAGAGGGAAGGAAGGAGGACGAAGGATTCGTGACCATGGCGACCGCACGGAATTATTTTGCAAACTTTGCGAACTCTCGGACGGAAAAGTTGATCAAAGTCCGCAAATATTTCAATTTCGCCCGGAACATAAATAAAATCACACTCAATAAGCTACTCCTCGTCCTTTGGCGTCCTCGTCCTCGTCCTGTGGCGTCCTGCGGAATTGAGTTCTTGTTTGCTCGGCGCCCTCGACAGTTGCTGACGCCTCGTTCTCGTTCTCGTCCTCGTCCCGCACTCGCCCGGCGCCGACCTGACCCAGGACCCAGAGCTCCGAACGCAACCTTTGCCCGGCGGCCACCCGACGATGCGTCCGCACACGATGCGTCCGATGTCCTGCGTCCAGCGTCCTTCATCCTCGCCGGCAGGTCCTGCAAATTGACTTTTCGACCTTAATATTTGTCTGTCAATTCGGTGCTCGCCTCGTTTCGTTTGACTTCCGCCTGTCCGCCTGTCGTCCACTTCGTTTCGTTTCGTTTCAAAATAATGCGGTCGCCGGGCAAGAGACAACTTTTTCGCTCTCTTTGTCGCTCGGACGATGATGGAAAAAATGCACCCACCCCTTGGGCATGGCCCGAGTTGACTCCACATTTGCGTGAGTGTAGCGGCGGTGGTTGGGGCTACGCCCCATTGAGTCCTGGAGTCACCGCCACCCGCCCCCGGGCGCTTGTTTTAATGGCCGACATGTCATAAATTCGCGAATTTCATTACGTTTCACGGTGTCCCCTGGGCGAGTGCCGGGGGCGTGGCTTCGCCCCTTTTGCATTCCATTCTCCCCTTCTTTCCTGCCTTCTTTTCTCTGTCTTCTTCTCTCACACTTTTTTCCTCTCCCCTCTTCACTCTTTTCCTCTCCCCTCTTCACTCTTTTCCTCTCCCCTCTTCACTCTTTTCCTCTCCCCTCTTCACTCTTTTCCTCTCCCCCTCTTCACTCGATTTTTCCTCGAAGCCATGTCCACAAATTCGGCCGTAGGATGTTCACCGGGCGAGCGGCATTAGCAGGAACAAGGATGCGAATAGCCTCGGACAGGCCGGGGGCTCGTTCAGATGCACCCGGGAGAGGGGGGGGGGCGAGGGGAAGAGACCCATTCAGAAAGTTGGGGGGCGCCAGGACTTGTCACGCATGCCACAGCAGCAGCAGCAGCAGCCGGCAGTTCTTGTTTTATTCCAACTGCTCGGCTTTTGTTCCTGTTGTTTTTGTCTGTGTTGTTGTTGGTTGTGCAATTGTTGTTCTTGTTGTAGTTGTTGTTCTTGTTGTAGTTGTTAATTTTATTGTTGTCACTGTCATTGCATGCAGCATCGGCGAATTAAATTGCTTAAATAAACGCGGCCCGAGGCCCAGCCACCGTCTGTCCGTCCGTCCGTCTGTCTGTCTGTCTGTCCTTCCGTAGTCTGTTGGATCCTTTGTCGTCGTCCTTTGTTTCAAACAACAATTTCGACAATGCGATTGTCCTCCGTCCTAATGGCCTCCTGCAGCAGGGAAGACGCTTGTTGTCGTCGTTTCCTCCTCCCCTCGTCTCGCCCCCTTTTCGCCCCTCCCCCACCCTCGCTGCGCGGTGCAATTTTTGGCATGCATCGCACTTCGTTGCCGAACTGAACAGAAGAGAAGAGAACAGAACGATGAGTCCGGACGATGACAACAACACCGCTGACGACAACGGCAACAACACCGCTGACGACAACAAGGACTACGGAGAGCAATCGCTGTAACAAGCGCAGCAACAAATTTGCGTCTTCCAGGAGGAGGAGCGGGAAAACCATCCCCACTCGGCGGCTGCAATAATGGGAGCGTTCTTTGTTTGCGTCGCCAGGACGAGGAGAAATGACGAGTGGAACGAGGTCTGTCGTAATGAAAATCCCAAGCTCGTCCTTTTCCTTCTCGGCGCAACGAGGAGCGCCAGACCTCGATGGGGTGGATCCGGTTGGGTCGACTGCGTTCGGGGTTCGATGTCCACCTGGAGGAGCAAGCAAATCGTCCTTCGCTCGCCTGTAACGGATGCCGCCTGTATGCGGACATTCATCCAGCTGCAAGTGTGCGAAAAATCCGAGTGTCCTTTCCTCATATGATGCGAGTGTTGTTGACAAATCATGGCAAGAGGTGGTTGCGGCTGGGGTTGGGCTCGAATGATTTCAATCGACCCGGGGCCAAACAACGCAGTTAGTCCAGCTGATTGTGTCGATTGCCCACCCCTGGGGCTCACATTTTGCCCTTCTCCACTCAATCGCCGACATTGAACTCAACCTGCCTGTCGATCGATTGAATTATTCCAGAAACACGCGGCTTATTGATTTACAAATGTTGCTCATGGATATTTTCACAAATGCATTCTGCAGAAATGCGCTCACACAGACATCGACATCGACATCGACAGCTGCAACTACATCAACATGGCTGCGTGTTTTCGCGGAAATGCGGATCTGTAATTCGAGTCCATCAGGCACGTCGGGGCTTTTGATGCCTCACCTCGACTGAGCTGAGCTGAGCGGAGTCGGAGGCGGAACGAGAGCGAGTTTGGCTTTCGCCGCACGTCCGCAATCCCCTCACCATCCCTGGTCCGCCCGATGTTTGCTCAGCTCGCTTTGTTGCATCCATCGTGGCCGAAGTCCTTCCGTTGTTGTTCCTCTCGATGCTCCTGCCTCCAGTTATTGTTTCAGTTGTTGTTCATTCTACCATTGTTGTCTCAATTCTTGTTGCCTCGATTCTTCTTGCTCCAGGCAAAATCAGTCTTCGGTCGTCAGTTGCAGGCGCAGGTGTCTCGTCGCTGCGGGCTCTAGAGATCAGCCAGGGGGCGTGGTGGGCTTCTCGCTTCCTTCCAGTCGACAATAAGTGGGCCATCGGTAGACGAAAAAGTCCTTTTCACGCCTCTAAAGAACCACGCAAAGGCTGGCGATGACGAGCCAAGACAACGGCTGCGATGATGAGGCTGGGCGTGATGGGTTGGAGATGAGGACGAAGAGGAAGACGAGGACGAAGAGGAAGACGAGGACGAAGACCACGGAACGATGGACGAGGAAGTGAAATGAGCATTGAACAAAAATGTTGATGGTGAGGATGATAAGGAGGAGGATGACAAGTAGGAGGATGACAAGGAGGAGGACGACAAGGAAAGGAAAGATAAGGATGATAATGGGTTAATGCAGTGTCGAGGAATTGAAGGCGGCCACAATGGAGCTCAACCTGTCGTCAATGCAGCCGCCACCTCTCCATCTCTAACAGACTCTTCATCCTTCGTTCACTCTTTTCCACTCCCTTTCCCACTGTTCCTTTCCTTTTCCCTTTCACTCTTTTACCATCTACCCTTTTACTCCCCCTCTTATTATCTATCTATGGCTCCATTGTTCGGCGCCTGTTGATCCCCCGCCCTCTCCTTCCGATTACCTGGTACGTGTTTTCGAGTCCTTAACCAACGTCCCCGGCCCTCTGCCACGCCCTCCCTCGGCCCATCGCAATGCGCTGTCAACGCAAGTGACATTTAAATGAATAAATGGAAATTTATTAGCGGCCATTTTTTGCTGTCTCCGATTGGAAACGAGCCCTCGCACTCACACACACTCATCCATCGACCGTGAGGAGAGAGGGGGGAGGGGCAGGTGTCTGTCTCAGGATCGGGTGATTAATGTCGCCGTCGTCATATAAAACATTTATTTGTTTAAGGAGCGGACGGACGGACGGACGGACAGACAGACAGGACACGAATACGAACGAGTGCACCTTGCGAGGGAAGAAGACGAAACCTCGTCGTGGGCGTGGACGTGGGCTGAGGGCCGTGGTGAAGGAGCGAGGAAAAGGGGGCGTGGCGACTGGTGGGATTCGGGAGAATCTGATAAAGCATGCGGCACATGGAGATGAATAAATTATATCCTATTTATTTGCCAATGAAAGGAAGTCTTTGCTGCCGCCTTGTATTTTTTGTATGCCTCTATGTTGTTATTATTGTTGTTGTTGCCGGCGGTCGCCTCGTCGCCGACGTCACGGCGAATTCATAACTCGGGCAATCGGGCGGCGACGGCGACGACTCTGGCAGTTCCTTTATTTGCCAGCCGTTTTATTGATGTTTTCGCCTCCTCCTCACGCCCTCTCGTATTTCTGTTTGTTGTGCTGGTGCCACGAGTGTGAGTGTGTGTGTGTGTGGCTCGAGTGTATTTGCTCCACAGCCTCCCCTCGTCCACCCTCCTTTGGCCAAGGACATGAATTATGCATAAATTTCGCTCAAGAGTCGGGCAAAAAATAGGAATTTGCGGTTTTTTCACTCGTCTCGTGGCGTTTCGTTAGCTGAAGCTAAAGCCACTGTTGTTGTTGTTGTTGCTGTTACTATTATTGCTGCGGAGTCCTTAAGACCGGATATGCGTGCCTATGTGAGATTATATGTGTGTGTATGGGTGTGTATGTGTCTGAGTGAGCTAGACAGAAAATTATGCAAAAGGTTGTTGACATATTTTCCTCGTCTCCCATCAAGGTTCCCGAGGCCACGCGGATCGTTTAAATGTTTTGCTTCCGCCTGGGCTCCGATTTTAATTAAATCCTTCGCATGGGTGAGAGAGAGCAGAGAAAGAGAGGGGCAGAATAAGACAGAGATGACAGCGTTGGAGGGAGATGGTGGAAAATAAGGTGGGTTGTGAATCTTTAGAACCCCTTCAGGCATCCCTGGGGACCTCAATCCGGCGCACCTTGATCGATTTCCATCGTTTCCGCGGTTTCGACAGCCCCGACCAAAGGACCTTCGGCTACAAATTCAGTTTCGCTTTCACATATTTTTTCGGTCCAGGCTAATGCAAAAGTTTCCAATGTTGTGTGTGTTGTTGTTGTTGTGCCCTGGAGGAAGAGGAGTCATGAAGATGGGGTCCAAAGAGGTTTGCCAAAAATCCATTTACAATGGCGTCTCGTTTCCAATGGCCGATTGAAGGCAGGGGAGAATTTCTTTTGTAAAGCTTTCGTTCGCATGTTTGATGGAAACCAAGCATAGAAATTGTACAACTGCAACCACAACAATAACAACCACAGTAACAACAATAACAACAACAATGGGCAACTCAAAAAGAAAAAGAAGAAGACGAGGAAACGAAAGCGAAGGCAAACAGCAACAATGTCAACGACAGAAACAGCATACGATGGGAACAAACGAATTGAAATGAACTCGACTTATGACGACTCAAAGCAATAACAACAATTGCGATTGCAGTCACAATAACAACAACAATAAAAACAACAACAACAAAAGTCACCACAATCGCACGTCAGGCGAACGAAGCCAGAACCCTTCATTCGTCCAACCTCCATCGCTTGATTTCAATCGAATGCCATGCGAGGGCCGAGAGGAGCCTGCGATCGAATTCCTCGTTGTTGGATCCTTTCGCCCGAATCGACGGATCCTTCGAATCCGAGCAGCCCGATGACCGCAGCGAGTGCGCCTCGGGCAGGAATCGAATTAAAAGGCAACTATTGCGATGGAGCGCATCCCGAGTCCATCCGGGCTGATCCTCGAGTGTTCTTCAAAGCTCGACCCAGCGCCGAACGTGAGCGTCCGAGAGATGAACGAGATCCGGTTGGGTGGAGGAGGAGGAGGCAACCACTTCAATCCTAATCAGGAGTTGATTAGCTGGATCCGAAATCATCGCAGTCCCGCAGGCCCAGAGGTGCCCCACTTGCCACGCCCCCCTCTCGCCGCTTCCGACGAAATCGTTTCTCGCTTTGATTCCTCCGCCTCCAGCCTCCCGCCTCCCGCCCGGGCCCGTGGCGAGTGTGAAATAAATTTCTTTCGCTCCAGAGGCTGCTGCGAGACCGTTTCCGCCGACCACGTCTGCTGCACAGCGCCCCCTTCGCCATCGTCATCGCCGTCAGTGGCCCTCCTGACTATTGGCGCGATGAATGCTAACGATCTGAGAGATTTATAATCAATGATTAATGGCGGAAATCGGAAGTTAGTGAAGCAGCTCCGACACCACGCCCTCCCCTCATCCCGCCCCTCTCGTCGGAAAGTCACCGTGCGATTTCGACTCCGACGGGCCCCCTCTTGAATGGGGCGGTTGGGGGCGCCCCTGGAAATGGGAGAATTTTTCAGCTCCGCGCTGATGATTAATTTTTGTTGTTTTTCAGTTGTTCGTGCACACATTTCAACTGATTGTTGTTGTTCTTCTTGTTATTGTTGTTGTCGATGACGCTGTAGTCATGCTGGTGATTGTTGTTGTTGTTGCTGGTGTAATGGTTGAACCGATTGTTGTTGTTATTGCAGGAATCCTGCTTTATGCGAAGCGGAAGAGCGCAATAGGAAAGTGCGACGCCGGAAGCGGAAAAGCGAACGCCAGCACGAGGCAGGGCGACAAGTGTCGACAAGTGTCGAACTCAAAGGAGGATCGACAGCAAGGGGGCGGGCGGCAGTGGGCGTGGCAGGAAGGGTTCGGGAGTCGCAGAGTGAGCGAGCACTTTGGTCTGGTCCTTGGGATCTTGTTAAATGTTGTGAAAACTCGAAACTTTTCGAGTGCATTTAATGAATCCTAATGAAGGACACTCGGCCCGCTCCTGCTCCTGCTCCTGCTGCTGCTGCTCACCTGCCAGGTGTAATTGTGCGAAAATCCCAACCGATAGACAAAGAGCAGGCGATGACGAAGGCACCTAATGAGCTGTGCTCGGCTGCAATCGCTGCCAGATAATGAGCAGATATGCTCGTCCTTGTAATTAATGCAACAACTCCGATTTGGCACTCGATGGACCGAGTCTCACTCTCTCCAGGAGACTTGGGGACGATGATGCCCCATGGAATCCTTCTTGTTCCACTCGTCTCCAACGCCTCTCGGCCCACGTCCTTCGTCCCTCGTCCTTCCCTCGGGAATCGTATGAATTTCAATTAATTACCGCTTGTTTGTGGTCCGAGCTCCGATTCCTGCCTTCGCTCGCCCGTTGTTGGTTCGGACAACATCTCGGTCGGTGCTCGGGCCGACCGAGTCTCATCCACACACACACACGCGCATACACAAACACAATCGCATATTTGCCAGCTCGGTTGTTCATTTGCTGCCCATTGTGCGACGTCTGTTTGTTATTGTTGCCACCGGCCGCACTCGGTTAATAAAGGTCCAGAGCAGAGCGAGGAGGGAGGGTGGACGAGTGGTCGCTGGAAGATCCGTCATCAATCATTCCATCGGCAGGACTCAATTAGCGCAGGACTTGGCAGGACTTGAAGCCCAATTCGGCAGGATTATCGCGCATTCCGGCCGTCGATGATTGGCCACGGCGACCCCGACCCAGACTCTGATCACGACCTCGACCCGATCCGGCCCCGCGATTCCCAATGTTCTTCCGATTGCCTCGGGGGATCCGCCCCAACCCGGGCCGAATCCGAAGTCAATTCAATGGCTTTTAATTGAGACTCATCACGGCTTCATTTGTCAGTCGAGGGTCGCTCGAGGTGGGGCGGGGGGCGAAGGGTCATTTGCATTCATTTTGACGGCCGACAGAAGCCTTCGTGACAGGAGCCGCCCTCGTTCATCGGTGTCAGCCTCGTTCTATCTCTCACGGGACCTTCTCTCACTCACCGGAGCCGCTCTAGTTCGCAGGACTCGTTCTATTTCTGTGGACCTGCCTCGTGTCCGGCCGCCTCCGATGCGGAAAGCAATCCTTCCGCCCGATCCCACCGCTGCACTCGAGTCCTCTTCGGTTTCTATTATGCTAATGCCGCCCGATCGGCCCCGAGTGGCCGCCGTCCGTCCGTCCGTCCGTCCGTCCATTGTCCGTCCGTCTGTCCAGCCTCGGTGCAGTGATAAATTACAACAACTCCCTGTCCTTGCGCCACCAGCAGCCGCCCCTCGTCCTCGCGCCTCGGCCGGTCTCTGGTTCCGCATCCGGATCCGGTGCAGACGCGGCCTCCGCCTGCGCCTCCGAGATGTTTGCTCTAGTTTTATTTATAATTTTATGAAATGATTTATAGTTTTTAATTTTGAAACAAAATGCAAAATGAAAGTAAAATGAGCCTCGTCCTGGCCCTCGTCCTGATCCTCGTCCTCGTTCTCTCAGCCTCCAACTCGAATGGCACACGCTGCAGTCTCTAAGCCGGAGCAGGCCGAGCGCAGGATGTTGTCGTTGTTGTTGTAGTCGTGTTGTTGCGGCTAATGAAACCGCAAGCCACAGGATCTGGTGTAAAAAATGATTTACAGCGCGAGCAGAAATGAATTTGTTGCCCACCGACCAAAGGAGCGAGGGCGATGGACGGACGGACGGAGGGAGGGAGGGAGTGGTAGGGATTTCAAACTCCTGGCCGAGCCCGTCGCCCTCGGGTAATTGTTTTTCGATTCGGCTCCTGTTTATGTTACTTCAGATTTCGCTGTAGTTGTCCTGTCGCTGTAGTGGCTCGGTCTCTTCCCCTGGGGCGAGTCCATTTGTCACTGGCCGACGGCGAGTGAATCAACGTGTCCGAGTGGACCACTTAAAACGTCACTCGGGAGGAGCAGCAGGAGATGGAGGAGCCGCCGCCCCAGTCTCCTCGGGTCATTTGTCACGGCGTCGCAGCGGATGCATTAGCAAAGGACACGACGTCGCCGGAGGACATCCGCTTCCTGCGAGTGTCTCTCGCGAGTCCTGCCAATAAAACCAAGGATCCCGAGAATCCCACTCGGAGCATCAATTAAAAATATCTCCTCCTTGACTCCGTTTCTGCGTTGTCGTTGCCTTTGTCGCGAGAACGGCTTCATTAAAATTTCGAGCGCATTCCGCCTGCCGCCCCTCGGCCCCATCGCCTCCTGCTGCTATCGCGGCTCTCGTGTCGCTCATAAATTGTTGAACAAGAGATAAATCAGGCTCGGCGCTGAGACGTTGTCAGTAACAAATCATCCTCAGTGCGTCTCTCGTTCACTCGTTCTCGCGTTGTCGTTCGCTCATTCGTTCATTCGCTCTCTGCCTGTTTACGACCCATCCTCATCCCTACTCGATCCCTTCCCGTGTGGTCTTGTCGCCTGTGTCGTCGTCGTCATCGCCATCGCCATCGACGCCATTGTCGTCGACGCCTCGCCGAAGGAAGCAGGATGTCGCAGGACTCACACGAGGGCGCTGCGTCTTCGCACTTGACAAATTCGGAGGAGTCGCTGCCAAGGTGCGGGAGGCACTCACGGGCATGTGGGCGCGGATTGAGCGATTGAACGGGGCGAGGGGCGGCTAATTCGCCAAAGTGTCGAAATTATGACAGCAGGCGGCGAATGAGGGAGTGAGGAAATTGAATCTCGTTGAAAAATCGAGAGCAAATTGATTGCGAATGTGCGGCAATTTGTGAAATTCCTGCGAAGATTGATGCGAGACTGGATATGTAGGTGTATGAGTGGTTGTGTAGGTGTGTCTGATGGTGTGTGTAGGTGTGGAATTGTGTTAGTGCGAGTTTTCAAACGCACATGCGACCCGCCTACCCGCCTCCTGTCGCGATATCCTCGTTATCCTGGCGTCATCCCGCTGATTGATTTGTGGCGACCGAGCATTAATTGCGCCGAACACGACTTAATTTATGATTCGCGGCCGAGTTCGCTGCATATTTTTGTATCCTCGCGCGCTTCCGGCCAACAACACTTCCGGTCGACGCGCACTCCAACTGTCTGTGTGTGTGTGTGTGTGTGTGTGTGCGCGTGCGTGGGCCCGTGTGTGTGTGTGATAGATTTATCGCGATCTCGTTTAAAATCACCTACTTTCGCCCTTGATTGACAAATGCGATTGGGCCGGAAGCCTGCGATTGTCCTGTCGATTCGCACCGAAGAAGAAGAAGAAGAAGTTCGGCATACGCATAAATTACAACGGGAGGGGAATCGGGCGTTTGTCATGCGAGCTTCCGTTGCGAACAAAACATTAATTAAAAACATGAAGGATCCGACTTCCGTCGACAGGCGAACTCCGGAGCCTTTTTGAATTATTCCCTCTGAAAGGACTCTCTGAACATTCAGTGGGCGAAGGTGGGGGTGGTAAGGACGACCACACGAACATTTCTCGTCCATTTGCTGGCCGCATCACCCACACAAATGCATCCTACAGAGTCCTGACTGAACCCGATGCCGATGGTCGAGTGTTTTTGTCGTTCGTCCGGAGTATTTTTAGGAGTAAAATGTGAATTCGTTTTCTCGAAGAGAAATCCCACCAACACAGGACGAGACAGGATTCTGCGAAGCTCTTGCGGAACTCGAGAAACATGAGGGTAGAGAGAGAAAAGGACAAAAATCGAAGGCTTGTGGAGGAGTAGGAGAATCGAAGTAGTTTGTGGAAGAGCAAGAGAATCTGTAAGAGAACGAGGACGGAGATCAAGAAACAACCGACGGCTCTCTTGAGGACTGCTCGACTCGTCCTATCACAACAGCTGCTCCGGCGCCCCGGGGACAAGGATTCGTCGAGATTACATTGATTACTCGACTTCGCACTGCGACCCCATGGCATAACGACTCTCATTAGGCCAATAGTTGGGAGCCACTCGAGTCGTCTGGGGATCAGAGTCATAACATTCAATTACAATGACCATGATTACCAATTCCGGCCGATGGGTATTTAACTTCAATCGAATCACCTGCCTTGTCTTTTCATGTCCTTGTGTCATGACAAGGACCCGAGTCACCTTCGGTTCGAGCCTTATCGTCGTCATCTCTATCGTTATCGCCCACTTCCTCGACCCGAGTCTCCACACGAGGCTCCCCTCGGGGTCCTCGGCCACAGGAACTCTGCAATAAGGACGTCGATTTAATTGTTATGAGTCCTTTTACGACTCTCGTCCTGCTCGCATTAAATTGTCGCAATGTTCGATGGCAATTTGCCTTCGATTCCGTGATTGTCGTCCAACCCCCGTCCGCCTTTGACCTCGTCCCCCTCCCTTCCTTTTGTTCGTCGCAAACCTGTCAATTACAGCTGGACTTTTCCCCTGTCGTCCTCGTTTCCACCGTCGGGTCGTGTCCTTTGGCCTTCCTCTTGTTGCGGCAATAAATGGTCGCTGCAATAACGGTATTTTTTCGTCCATAATTTTAATTGACTCTGATTGCGGCCGCGTGGCATCGTCGTCACAAGGACTCCAGCTGCTGCGCCTCGCGTCCTTCGATGTCGTCATGTCCGCCATCGACCTCTGATGTCGTCCTGTCCGCCGCTGTCATAACGTTTAATCATAAGAATTAATTGTGTCATAAGAATTAATTGCGAAAGGACTTCGAGGACCTTCGCCTCTCGCCCCACAGGTATTCTTCTGAAAGAACCTCTCGCCCCAATGAAAATCCGTTGAAAGAAACCCTTGCCAGGAAAAAAAATGCATAGAAAGGACCCCTCGCCCCCCTCAATCAAACACTGTGCTGATTCTTAAGTACGCCGCGTGGTCGCTTTATTGGGTTCGCTAAGATTGGGTTTGATCAAGTACAAAAATACTTATGCCTAAGGTATATACAACGTATCTACAGCTCGCGTCCGTCGTGCGGCGGCGGCGCGGCGTCGTCGTCGACTGCGGCGTCGTTATCGTCATCGTCACCGTCGTCGTCGTTGTCGTCTCTGCCGCCGGCGCCGCCTGCGAGGCTCCCACGCCGACTCCTGGAGCTGACGGCCTTCTTCTAGTTTTCCCACTACTGATTGTTCTTCTCCTAGTTTTCCTTCTTCAGCTTTTTCTTCTCCTCCTCCTATTTGAACTCCTTCGACTGCTCCTGGCCATCGACGACCTCCTCACAACGGACGCCAGGCTCCGCGCCTCTCGGTCGCCTGCCTCGCTGGGCTGACTGGGCTCCTGGTGGCTGCGACGCCCTCCGGCTCGGCTCGGCTCGGCTCACTTAGCGACCCGCTCCAGGAGCTGCAAAGGGACACAACAAGAACGGAGAGCTGGACAGTGGCTCGGGCAGGGCCAGCAGGCGGGGGCGTCAGGAGGCGCCACTCACGTAGTAGAAGGCGAGCAGCGAGAGCAGGAGGCGTGGCACCTGCTGCGTCGCCGCCAGCTCGTGCTGCATCGCCGCGTGCTGCTCGCTCTTGATGATGTGCACCGAGACGGAGTCGGCATCTGTCCGATAAGAGAGAGAGAGAGAGAGAGAGAGATGAACATGATTACAGGAAGCAGGGGCGTAAGAGGGCGTGGCACTCACTCGAGTTGCTGGCCGCACACGTGTAGTTGCCGGAGTCCGCGTGCAGGACGCGCGAGATGAGCAGGTTGCTCGTCTTCATCTGCTGCTCGGACACGACCAGGATGCCGCCGCGGGGCGAGTCGCTGATCAGCTCGCTGTCCTTGTACCAGGCCATGTGCGTGTAGGGCCCCGGGGCCTGGGGCGCCACGCAGGTGAGGTTGATGTCGCTGCCGCTCTGGATGAAGATCTCGCGGTTGGCGAGGATCTGCGCCTTCGAGGCTGCGGGGAGAGGACAAGAGCCATTAGTTCGTCTTCAAAAGAGGAAGGACACATTTTAAATTCACGAGTAGAATTGTTTCAGTAGCAAATTGATGGACATTTGCTGAAAAACTTAGTTTTCTATGAATTTGGCCTCAAAAATTTTTAAAAATTAAAAAAAAAATTTTAAATAAATTTTGAAATGCTTTCCAAATCAAAACGAACTATTTTCTACATTTTTTTTATTTTATGTTTGGAATTAAAAATTTTCAAATATAATTTTTTTGCTCAAAAAAATGTATTTCAATTGTTGTTTGTATCATAAAAATTATTTATATTTCTTTATTAAAAATTTTTAAACGAAAACGTAAAATGTTTTTTTATTTTTACTTAAGTTTTTTTTTTCTTTAAATTTGAGAAATACGATTTTGATATTTCATTTAATCAGATTGTTAAATATTTTGCACTTATTTGTGAAGTGCTTCTTTTATTTTCAACTAAAAATTTAATTTTTGAATAGTTTTATTGAACAAATTTATTTTTAAAAATGACATATATTTGTGATTTTTTATTTAATTGTGCATTTAAATTTAAATTTATGTAATTTATTCGTTCTAATTTAAATAATTTAATTTATAATTTTTAATTTTCCTTGGTTTTTTCGTAGTTTTTTTCTAACATAAATTTTCTTTTGAATTTTTTATTTTGTTTTAATCTAAGGATTTTGCGTTATTTTATATCAAAGTTTTATTCAAAGTGAAAACCAAATTTCATAATTTTTTCACAATATCAAATGTGCTGTTTGTGTTTCAAGTTTTATGTATTTTTTAAGAACTCTCTAAAAAAATTTTGTTTTGTTCATCGGAAAAAACTCGTTTCGCAAAAGGTTATGAATCATATTATCGTTTAGTAGTTTATGTTTTCTGACGCAAAACATATTCAAACTTTCAATTTACAAAAAAAAAAATGTTGGTAAAAAAATGGTAGGTAGGTATGGTAGAAGATGATAAATTTGCGTTCGTCTGCACAAT
The DNA here is from genome assembly GCA_017309665.1 of Coelopa frigida. Lineage (NCBI taxonomy): Eukaryota > Metazoa > Arthropoda > Insecta > Diptera > Coelopidae > Coelopa > Coelopa frigida. Next base: position 42,682,875 of record CM029561.1, read on the forward strand.
CCGAGGCACCAGTAATTAAATATATCAATCTCAACTATTCCCAGGTCACACCCGATACTCACTCACGACCATCAGCTTGAAGGCCTGGCTGATTTTGGGCTCCGTGGACACCTGGCACTCGTAGACGCCGGCGTCGCGCTGCTGCACGGAGACGATCTTCAGCACCCACTCGTCGGAGTTGTCGATGTGGCGCGCCAGGAAGCGCTGGTCATTGGTGTAGGTCATGATGCCGATGGTCAGGATGTGGAGGTCGCGCTTCCGGATCCAGGAGACGGCGCGGTCGCCGAGGTTCCGCACGCGGCAGTGGAGGTTGGCTGTCGTCCCGACGGCGGCGATCACCTCGCGGTCCGTCGTGTTCTCGAAGCTCGGCAGGACGCTCTCGTAGCTGTCGAGGATCACGTTCGAGAGGTCCTGCTCCTCCTCGACGGACTCCGAGGAGTCGGCGGCGTACGAGGCTGTCGGGGAGAGAGGGAGAAAGCGAACAAGTATTTTAGGTTAATGCGGGTCAGGGTCGTGGAGGATGGAGAAAATCTTCCAAAGGTTTTCCAGATAATTTTTCAAATAAGAGATGACCAAAGCCTCGGATTCGTCACGGCTGACGTCAGAGTGAAGACAACTGTGGATGAGAAAAATACGCTCGGCTCGCAGGACCTCGTCCAGCCCAAGGAAATCGACGTCCGGAAACCCTTCAAGTGTCCTTGATGTGCTTCCGGAACCCGAGACAATAATAAACTGGGACAAGCGGAAAATGATTTCGATTTACCTTTCTCATTCTCACTTTCTCATTCTCACATTCTCATCGCTCGCTCACTTTCGCCCATCGACATATTCTCCTCGACCTCATCTATGTCTGTCTGTTTGTTTTTCTCCCTCGCTCTATGTCACTTTGTCTGTCTGTCTCATAGTGTCAATAGCGATAATTGGCCCCGATTTCAACAGCTCGCGCCTAAGAGCATGCAAATAATGGGTTTTTCTGTATTTAATTTATTTTCAGCGGTCGATAGAAACATTAGGGGGAGGCGTAGAGGGAGTGAGGGATAGAAGAGGTGAGAGAGGTGGTTAGAGAGAGAAGGAGGAAGAGATTTTAAATAGAGAGAGAGAAATGGTGGGAGGCAATAGTACAGATATAGAAGGCTGAGCGAGCATAAAATCCGCGTTTAATTCCATTTTAGCGGCTGCCGGCCTTTATTTGGCGATGAAGCCCACTATCTCCACACCCTCCGCCCCTCCTTCATCCCATCATCCACCCAATATGAGCGATATCACTTCGTATAAATACTCTCAAATACTCGCAAAAAAGCACGCGGATATCGATGATGATGGATACGAATTTAATCACTACAACAGCTGCAGCATCCGCTTCCGGCTCTGTATTTATTCATAAGCTATTGTTGACTTATCGCACACACCCACACAGACACACACGGCAAGGGATACGCAAACACAAACACACCCATAAAACACATACACCGACACATACACCAACGCATACACCAACACACACCGACGGACTCAGATGCCGCCGACACAAATGCCAGCGCAAACAAATGTAACGCGCTCATTACGAGTTAATAATCGGGTCGTCGATGATTTCGATAAACACGAGAGGCAAAAACCGATTCGCAATCGCGGCGGGGGCAGCGGGAGCTGGGCCGTAAATCAGAGGTCATTTATTTATGGGCCGCTAATCGGGCCCGTCGAACGAGGAGCCGATGAGTTATGATCGACGGAGGGCGGGCGGTCGTCATTTGTCGAAAGAATGGCGGAAGGAGGGGAGGAAGGAGAGGCGGAAGGAGGGGAGGAAGAAGAGGAGGAAAGAGTGGTGGATGGAGAGACAGAATGATAGGATGAAGGATAGGAGGAAACATAGTTGGAAGGAGCGACTGAAGTAGATGCTGAAGGAGAACGAGTGAAAGGACGACGAATCAACAGACGAATCGCGTCCTCAGGCGCCTTGCCACTTGCGAAGCAGGCGGTGGTTCCGGGAATTCGCTCCATCGGCGCTAATCCTTTGAGCCAATTGATCCCCATCTCACCCTGGCTCCCTCGCCAACTGCTTTCCATTCACGCCCTGCTAAGTGGTTCCCGATCCACACTCACACATGATGGAAGCATTCGCGAAGGCGGCCAAGGACTGACACAGGAAGGGCGGGGAGTGGAGTGGAGTGGGCGTGGCTGCATCGACTCATATGTGGCCGTCGATGTACGATGCGCCGCTAGCTTCGCATGCTAATGACAAATTAATTAATCCCCTCCGGCCGCCGCGTTCTGCAAATGCGGTTGCCACAGTCTCCTCGAATGGATATCGGGAGCGCGTCCTCGACGCCACGCCTCCTTCTCATCTTTCTCAGTTCTGCTCCGATGCGGTTTCGGGTCACGGGTTGAAGTGCATTCAAAGGAGGGCGGACGAAGGGAGCTTCTTTGAGGGTTCTCTGTCCTTTGATGAGGAATTAGAAGGGGTCGGAGGGGCTTAAAAGGCACCACGAAATAGAATGAATTATTTCCATTAAGGGTCTTGGGAGTGATCTGCAGGAAATAAATAATCTTTCTTTGATCATGTCTTTAATAGTTTAATCCTTGAAGACGCGTTTTTAGGTCATGCCGAAATCGTCAGATGATTCAAAAGCTTTCATTCTCTTTTTCACTGGCATAGAAACTTGTTGCTGTTCACGTGCATTCGTCTCTTCCATTCCCTTCATCATTCTCTCTCTCTCATTCTCTCACTTTTCCACTTCCTCATTCTCCTCCTCTTCCTCATTCTCTTTCTCCCCCACATCACTCCCTGTCGTCGGCGGCGACTTAGAGTGGCTCAGGAAGCTGTCACGGCTGCTCAGCGAACTCATTACATGCTCTCGGCGTCGCTATTTTTCACTTAGTCCACTTGCGGCAAGTGATTTCTTCCCTTACCATTTTCAACTACTCCTCATCCTCCTCCTCGTCCACGTCCTCGACATCACCCTCGTCACCATGATCTTCTTCGAACAAGGACGAAAGACCGCAGTTGACGGAAGGAAATAAAAAGTAGGGGGCGTGTCCAACGTCTTCCTTCCTCATCGAATATGAATTTCGATTTCCTGCGGGAAAAGTTTCGCGAGGCGTGTTCGATCGAGCCGGGGCGAGGGAGGACGAGTCCTATCGTGTGACCAGGCAAAGGACACTCTGGCTCGGGTCAAACCACGGCCGAAGACAAACAGACGCTGGCCTGAGTTCGGTTCTCTTGGAATTTCCGGTAAAAAACACGGCACGAGGCAACGAAGGACGGAGGTCGAAGAAGGCTGTGAGAAGGGAACGGTCCATAAGCATCGCTAATGCAATTTGTTTTCACCAGATTTTATTTGTTTGTCACGTTCCCTTCGTCGCCCTCTCGCCCTTGTCGACGCCGTCGCCTCGTTCTCCTTTCCGACTCTCTCTTCTCGACCGACGACTCTCGACGATTTAATATAATTTGCGTCGCTTGATGGAGGGTCCTCGCCATCGATTGCCATGTCGACGGAAGGACGGGCGGACGGACGGACAGCCTGCGACATTGACGAAGGCCCAGCATGGAGCGGGAGGATCTGCGGAGGAATCAGATAAATCTACATTTTAATTTATTGCGAGCTGCTCGTTTTCCGCGGCATCGAGGATCTTGTTAAATATTCATCAGGACAAGCGAATTACGGAGAAGTCAGATATGGGTAGGGGGAGAAATGAAGAGAGGGGTGATGTGAAGAGAGGAATGACAAAGAGAGGGAGATGAGGAAATGCGGCTTAAATCGATTCAATCCGGTGAAGACATTCCCACGGAGCGAAGGCTGTCGACAGCGAAGAAGTCCTTGGCTTCCTCCAGAGGCTCGTCGGACGCCCACACATAGATGGAAATCTATATTAATGTGTGTATTTTTGAGTCTATAGTAGGGTGGGTCATGGCTTCCACCCAAAGGCCCCCCTCCCGCAGCCCCCACCCTTTCTCGAGTTCCTGGCCCGGATCGCGTGCTCATGGAAACCCTCAATTACACGAAGTTAATTCAAGACCTCGCACAAAAATTGTTTGTTTGCTCCGGCCGGGCGACACCCAGGAAACCCGCCACGCCCACCCGGAGCGATGTGTGGGCGTTGACTCTAATTACTATGACACTTTCGGCCGTGGGGCGCCAGGGGTCATCGTCCTCCAGCCCACTTGGAGTCACTTCAACCAAGGCTCGGAGTCTCTCGTCGTGACCCTTGACCCATCGGTGGATCGACGCGGGGCGGCCCCCACTTACCGGAGAGGGCGGAGCTGCGACTCAGCTCCACGGTCGTCGTTAATCCGAACACAAAGAGCAGCATCAAGTATTCCAACAACATCGCTCAGAGGCCGCCGACAGCGGGCGGCGCTCGCAGGACTCTCGCTCGCTCACTCGTTCGCACGCGTCTACAACGGGGCGGCCAGGACGAGGCCGACCGGGCTGGCTGGATTAGGGGCAATTAATTAGTCCGCGATTTCAAGGACACGCGTCACGCAGCCTCCCGCAGGAGTCGCCGAATCAATTTGTTCGCCGTCCCGGGGCTTTGTTCAATTAATTAGCCCGCTATCTCTGTCACACACTTGCCAAACTCGCGTCCGTCCCACGCACTTCCGGGCGGCGGCACTCGCGAGGTCCGAACCTAATTGAATTTGAACGGAACGGAACGAATCGGGTCGGATGCGGATCGGAGCGGGTCGCGGGCTTCTGGGCGACGGAAACGGATGCCGCTCTTCCGGTTTCACTGTCACTACACTTTCACTTTCGCGCGACGGCCGATGCGAGGTCCTGATCGACAGGACTCTGGCTGCTGCTCCCACTTGGACTGAGACTGAGGCGACGACTGGCAACTGACGACTGGCTCGAGTGTCCTGCGGGCAGCGCGGTCGAAATCCAACTAAATACATCAGTGCCCTCAAAGTCCTATAAATGTTGCCGCACACGAGGCCGGGCGCCACGAGAGCCGGGCGCAGGCGTCGACGACGCGGTTCTCTCCGAGAGCGAGTGTTCAGAGAAAGAGAGCGAGTGCTCAGGGAAAGAGAGCGAGTGCTCAGGGAAAGAGAGCGCGCAGAATTCGGAGTGGCGCGGACTCATGAGGCGAGAACAGAACATCAGGACATGAGGCCGAGAGTCAGCAACATCGACCTGCAACAAACGGCGGCCACATGAGGCCGAAGCCGCAGTTGGCAGCGACGCCGAGACGCAGCCCCGGGCAGGTGGCAGCGGGCCGCGGACTCGAGAACGCACACGGTCGAGCTCAATCGGAGGTGGCTGAGCCGGAAGCGTCGTCGTTTTGGACGCGCACGACTGCCGCCGAAGCCCGCCCAGCTTTCGAAAAGTCGATAAAATTACAAAAGGAGCTGCTGGGGATAGATTCGATGGGACGGGTAGATTTGATTTGAGGGGTAGAGGGCGAATTCGAGGGAGTTGTGGGTCGTGATTCGAATTCGTGGAGCCGGTGTCCGTTTCGCGGAAATGGTGGAAATTTCACATTTTTCTAGAATCAACTCGTTTCAATCCATATGTGAACATATTTTGGCGGCCGATTTGTTTTGGTTGTTGCTGTTCTTCTCGTTGTTGTTGCCGATTCCCTTGACTTTGTCGATTTCGCTTTCGTCATCGCTTTTGCCATGTCTCCGAAATACACGCGATGTTGGAATTTCCTTACCTCACTCCACCCGTCGGCCACGCTGAAACGTTAACCCAAATACGCAGCAAATCAATTGGAAACGCCGACCCCGCCCACCGCTGGCACGTGTGGGCTGTGGGCGTGGGGCGGTGGAACCTCCGCGGGAGCCGGCACGAACGAAGCCCGCGGGGCACTACGTTCGCAGTGAGATGAAGAGAGAGAAAGAGAGATGAGCAGAGACTCCCAGAGAAAGGAGACAAAGAGACCAGACAAAAACGCGGACAGGACCCGGCGGATGGATCGACGGGATTGACAAAGAGAGTTGTAAAAGAGGTGATTTCCTCATCGCCGCCTGCCACGCCCCCCCCCCCCCATCCCCTGGGGCTACATGTGTTGGAAAATCCAAACTCGATTGGGGGGCGGAGGCGTGGCTTTGGTGGGGCAAAAGACAAAGGCGACGAAATTGCTTGTAATATTTTCAATAACGGAACATTCAAGCGGAAGTGAACACTAACACACTCACACACACACACACACAGAAACCGCCTCACATGCGAATTTGAGAGCGCAGAGACAACGATACACGGAGACACACACACACACGAATACACACATACTCACACGTGCGTTCGCTCGGTTGGTCGCATCGAAAGCTCGCTAACAGCGAATTTATTTTCAATTTAAAAAGCGCTGCATATTTTCAGCGACACCATCCGATGGCCGACGAGCACACGTTCGGATCATAAAACGACGAACCCCGCTCCACACCTAGAAACACGCTGAAGGCATCGCGATGGAGTCGGCGAAACCGGAAAGAGACGTCGATGTCGATGCCGACGTCGTCGTCGTCGCCTTTGATGCGTTGGCAGAGGGCAGATGGCAACAAAGATGGCACCACGGCAACGTGCGAGAGTGTGTGTTTAAGTCTGTGAGTAAGCAAGTGTGAGTTAGTGTGGCTGTGTGTGGGAATGTGTTGGACGTCCGGCGACTTCTCGGATCGGTCGCCATCGGATCGGACGCGAACGCCTTCGGAATTATTATTTTCCACCCGGGGCGCCCGGTCGCTCGGTGTCCTTCGGCGAAACCCAATATTTGAATTGAATTTGAAAGGACGACGGGTCCTTCGCAGCAACAGGAGATCGCCTCCTTCTCATCCCCACGACGCTTCGTGGGTCCCGATGCCTCGCAGGTGGCCGCACGAGGCGTCATCGCAGCCGTCCGTCCGTCCGTCCGCGCCTCTGGTGGATGCAAATGTTGACCAAGCTGAAGGTGAGTTCGTGCGAGTGTGTGTGTGCGAGTGTGTGTTGGTGAACATGTGCTCCAAGCTGTCACGGCGAGACGACGTGGGTGACTGCGTGGGTGTCGAGAGTGTGTGTGTGTGTGTACTCTGTGTGTGTGTGGTGATCCTTCGTGTGTGTGTGGACGGAACATAAAGAACATCACAAAGAGCTTCGACCGAGGTGCTCAATTCGCCGGTGGACCAGCTGTGGCCACCACGCCCTCAACACCGCCCACCTTCCCAACCCCGCCCCTCTCTTTCCACTCCCTTACAAGGCCACACACAACCATTCACTCACACACAACCATTCACTCACACATACTCACATGGATGCATGCAGTCTCGGGACATAAAGCGAGGCATGCGAAATACGCGAGGTGCGAAATAACTCGAAGCGAACCCCGCCACGCCCACCTCCGCCCACATCTGACCGTGTAGCTCAGAATTGCTAGCCTGGAAAAACGAGGCGATGTCATCATATCCCCAAGGATGAAGGGGTTGGGGGCGTCATCAGGTGCAGCTCGTGTCCTGCAATCGACGAGAAACCGACCGAGAAACTGTCGTCGACTATTTCTCGGTGTCAGAACAAAGAGTTTCACAGGAGTTGGAGTTGGCTTTGGGAAGGGAAGGGAGTTGGATTGACTCAAGGGACTCATCCACGTCCCCTGCCCCCGCCCCCTTCAGCGATTGTCCCAAGCACAACAATCGCTCGTTGTCGAAGCTCCGCGACTTCGCTTTGATCCGATCAAAGCCTCGATGTCATTACGCTTATCTCCGCTTACTCTTCTTGGGCTCTGGTGCTCGGCGCCATGTCGAGTCGCTTTTAATAAGCCAAATAAGCGTGTATGTCTCCAACATACACACACACACACACACGCAAACACTCACTCGCTTATATTCTTCACCAGAATCACGCGAAAAAACCACGGAGGAGCCTGCGAAGGGAGCTGGGGTTGGTTTGTATCCGACCTATGGCTGTAAGTGTGAGGATGTATGGTTGTGTATGTCGCTATATGTGTCTCTGTGTGTGTTCCTATGTGTGAGTGAGCCTAATTCGGCGTCAAAGCTCCTCCTCTCGACGCGACAATGGCGTAGCTCAGCCGCTTAAGACGCCTCCTTTCGCGGTTTCGCGCCGATGTTAATGTCATTTGCTTAAGACCACGTCGGAGGCTGCTAATTGCTGGTTGGCAGCGTGAAGGCAAATGATCCAAAGGACGTGGGATCCTGAGGAACCTTTGAGGACTCGGGATCGGGATTCTTAAATCGCTTCGACATTCTCTGTGAAGATTGAAGAGGATGAGGAGGAAGATGAGGCAGCAGGAGTTATTGATGTTTGACCTTTGGACACATGACGGGCGCCATCAAACGGTGTCCTTGTGTTCTCAATGTTTTTCTTATTTATTTTTGTCCTTCTTGTTCTTTGTGTTCACTCAGACCAGCTGTCATTTTGTTATTTCTCCACTTGTTTTTATTTTCCTGTTATTTCTGATTGTTTTAGTCAAGTGTTCATTGCCGTTGCCTGCTTATGCTGGTTGTTATTTTTGTCGTTCTTGTTGTTAGTGTTGTTATTTTGTCTTTCTTGTTGTTAGTGTTGTTATTATTGTTGTTGTTGCTGTCACTTTCCGACAACTCCAAGGTGCTGTCGCCCCTCCGATACCCGTCACTGCTGTCAGGTCGTCACGCTCACGATTAACCTGCTCTCGTCTTCGTCCTCGAACCCATCTCTCGTTCTCCATCTCCCTTTCTTCCTTTCTTTCTTTCTGTCTCTATCTCACTCATGCTGTTTGCTCACGCAATTTCGACAATGTTTGCATACAAGATTGATATCGCGGCGAGGCCGGAGGAGCTGGAAATCGAACCACGGTCGAGTGGAGCCGACCCATCGCCCTCTTTTCCTCTCTCCCCGACCCAAGCGATTCCAATCAATTTTATGACGCGTCGTGTGCGGAACAGAGACATCGCTTCTTCTCCATCTCCCTCACTATTCTCTCATTTTCCTCACCATTCTTTCTCCTTTCACCCAATGATTCTTCCGCTTCCTGTTGCCTTTCGTTCGTGTGGCTTGGTGGAAAAAATTCTTCTTGAAGGCGCAAAGTCCTCGTTGCATCCTCTTGTTTCGCATGCAGGTCGCAATTAGCGCCGATTCTTCGCGATCGACGAGGCGCACTGAATCCTCGCGGCCCACCTCTCCCAAGGACGAGACCCACCGTTCCCACTTTTCACGCCTTCGCCAGCAGATCCTTGGGGATTTCCATAAATAAGTCAGAGTCAAAGGCGAAGTCACAGCCGGAGTCGGAGTCGAAACCGGAATCGAAGAAGACGAAGGAGTCAAAGAAGCAGACGATGGATGTTACGACGAATGAGAGGAAGGAGATGGAGGCGAGTCGTTCGTCCTGATCCCAGACATTTACACGCGTCGGGTGTCGGCGACGGCTTCCGCCTCACACATGAACACGAACGACAAGAGAGAAGAGGAAGGAGAAGAAGAAGGAGCCAAAGCGAGGATAAAGTTTCAAACAAATCAAGAAGAGATTCCGATTTATTCGCTCGAAGGAAGCGGCGTTCGCATAAAACGGATCGGGAGGATTTATTATTGGCAGCAGGCGCCCGAGGCCGAACGAGGGACGGGGGGCGTGGCAGGGTCGGGGGGGGGGGCGGAGGAGCACCTTTGATGTAAAACTAGGCAAATTAAGGAAAAATAATACGTCGTTTGTGGAGAAAGTTTGCTTCGAGCTCTCGCCTCGTTCTTGTTCTTGTTCTCGTCGCGGAGACAAAGGATAACGCATTGGCGCCGAACGTCGGGTGGAAGTTGTGAGCCGAGGGGGCGTGGCAATGGGGGGCGAACAAAGGCTCCGGCTGCGAGGACAACGAGAAACACTTTTGCGACAAGGAGTCGACTTGGAGGACATTTGAAAAGGACATGCGACAAACAGCGAGGAGACAATCGAAGGAGCGCGCAGCTGGGACCGGTGGGCGGCGGGGAGTGAAGGGGGCGTGGCTTCGCTGCACTAAGCCCGGCCGACTTCTTCGCCGGAGAAGTTTCCCACAATTAGTCTTTGTCGGGCGGCGTTTGTGGCGCGCTGATTTATCGCCGGCCGCCAGGACGAAGGACCTCGCGAGCAAACAAACGCCCACGAGGTCGACGCGGACGCGAACATGCGTGAAATCGATCCGCACCAGGCGGACAAGGCGAGGAGGACGTGAGGCAAACGAGGGACGGACCTCGCTTTGATCAAAATCCCGGCAGAGTCAGGAGGAGGCGGGCCGTGTCGTGTCGCAAACCGCCGAAGTGTCCGACCGGGTGTCCGAAATGCGCACGAGGACACGCGCCCCATCCTCATCTCCCAACACACACACAGAGTCAGATACCAATACAGACACGACTCGGCAGCTGTCACGAAACCAGGAGCCTCCGTCCTGGCGAATCGTATATCAATCAAAAATCAAACGCCACACGCGAGCACGAGGATGTGGGCGAGAGCGAGGGCGTGTGACGGGAAGCGACAGAAGGACGATCAGTCAAAGTTTGGCAGGCTCCATGAGTTGCTCCATCGGGGGGACGACGTACGAATTCCAGCCTAAAAATATGCCACAGTTCCTTGCATTCGACGCCTCCTTCGCTCCCTTCATCACCCTAGGTTTTGAATTGATTTGGATTTTATTGCATGGCGTGGAATGTCCTCGAGCCAATGGGACTCGAGTCTCGGTCGGGCACGAGTCTGATTCATGTCCTGGAGCTGGTTGTCCTTTCACAGGCTGGTTGTCCCATCACAAGCTGGTCGTCCTTTCACAGGATTTTCGCCCTTTCACCCTGTTTTTTCTCTAACCATTCAAGGGTCGCTTGACGCCTTCGACTCCTTCGGAAGGGTTTCGATGGCGGACTTGAGAACTGCGGGCTTTTAATTGAAGACCAGCGGCGCCTGTCACCAATCTCGGACTTAATTCGAAAGCCCTCGAGGACTCTCGGCCACGGTCTCTTAATTGTTTACTTCACGCCTTCACCCCTCAGGACACGAGCCGCGATCTGTCGACACGACTCCGCAGTCGTTCGCGGCGGACTTCTTGAGACACTTGTTAAGATCATCGTAAACCACGACCGCATCCCCCCCCCCCCCAACCGCAAGTTCGACATCGTCGTCATCGTCGCCCATAAAAGGCCACGCCCTCCGCCCCCTGTGGGTATAAAAACGCGCGAGTCGTAAATTTGCGGAAGCGCCTCGGGGTGATAACTAATTTATGACCAATTGTTGTTGCAGTTGTTATTGATATCACGTTGTTGTTGTTTTTATTACTACCTTGTGGTTGTTGTTGCTAAGTATTATCGCACACATATATCGGCGATAGAAGCTTCGCATTTACTGTCGATTTACAGCCGATTTCGGTGGTCGATTTCGAAGTTCAAACTTCGAAAATCGAACAAACGATCGTTCGTTCGTTCGTTGTTTTTGCAAAAATTTTACATATTGTTATTACTCTTGTTGTTGTTCTTATTGTTTTTATTGAATTTGTGCTGTTATTAAATTTGTTGTTTTTGTTACATTTATTGAATTTGTGGGGTTTGTTTTTATTAGACTCATTGTTGTTGGCTTTTATTATTGGTTTCTACTGTTTGATCTCATTGGTAATTTCGGTGTTTTTATTTTGTTTATTGTTATTGTAGTTAATATTGTTGTTGCATTTGGTTATACTTGTTGTTGTTGTTGCATTTGGTTATACTTGTTGTTGTTGTTGTTATTGTTGTTGTTATTATTATTGTTGCATTGTTGCTTTTCATCGTTGTTGTTCTTGTAGTAATTCATGTTGTTTTTGTATTTGTTGAATACGTTTTCATTGCGGTTGGATGAATCCTCGTTGTTGTTGTTGTTCCATAGTGTTTTTGTTGTTATTGTTGATGTTATCAGAATTTCGTTGTTGTTGTTGTTGATGGTGTGGTTGCTTTTATCCTTGTGTGTGTATATTAATTTGTTGTTGTTGTTGTTGTCGTTGCCGGGCCTTGCATTTATTTATTTTTATGCGTGGCAGAAATTAATTACATGGAATCATAACAGATTTGCGGTTCGGAAATTAAGCTCCCTCTCGCTCACTCACACTGTCATTATCTCTCTCTCTCTCTCTCATTCTTTCTCTCATTCTCTATCTCTTTCTTTCTCTATCTCTTTTACTCTCCCACTAGCTGCGACTCGTTCACTCTCTCTGGCCGAATGTGAAGCGACAGTGTGAATAATTCTGTAAGTCGGGTGAAAATGTAATTGAGCGCGCGGCGTTAAACACATTGAGTCCATCTCTCTCTTTCTCTCTCCCTATCTCACTCGCTATCTCTCTCTCTCTCGCTATCTCCATTTCACTCTTTAAAGGCCGATGCGGTGGCCTTAAATTTCCAGCTCTGGCTTAAATTCCAGGACACTCGCCTCGTCGACTTGTAGTAGTTGGAGGCTTAAACCGATAGCGTTTTAAGCCTGACTTCCTTTGGGCCAACTTCCTTGCCCCCGTCTAATCCTGGTACAAAGTTGTTGTCCTCCTGTCGAGTCCTGCCGGAGTTCTGCCGGTCCGAGTCCTGCGCCTGGTCGCCCACAACAATTTCCTAATAACATCAGTTTTATGCGAGGCTCCGTAGGAACGACTACAAAAACAAGAAGAATAGCAACAACATGGATAACTACAGGGACAACAACATAAACAACGAAAGGGACATCTTCAACAACAACAGCAACAACAACAACTACTGTGGCAGACAATATGTAATACAATGTCGTTTTTATGCCTTCCTTCTAGTTCACTATCTCTTTCTCCTTTTTCACTCTCTCGCTCTAAATTGCTTTTGTTGTTATTGTATTTGTTGTTTACGATACTGGTAATGTTATCGTTGTTATTGTTGTTGTTGTTGTTGTTGCTATTCTGGTATCCGATAAGGCGATGCTTTAGCTTATTGTTGTTGTTCTGATTTTGTGGCACAAAACATCACAAAATGTGCGAAACTATTTCCTGATTTCCAATTCTTATCTCCGGCTCCTGGCGACAGACGATGCCTTCTGACATGCGACGCTCGTGCCCCTCTCTCCCTCACCCTTCTCTCCCCCTTTCACCCTTCGCCTCTTTTACGCCCCTCGCCCCCTTCCATTTGCCTCCCACGCCGGTATCAGAATTTCAAATTACATTCGATTTCCGGCATTTGTGATGCTCGGATAAGCAGCGAGGACCGGACGGCAGCAATGGCGTTGGGCAGCGGAGGGGCGGAAGGGGGCGTGGCGATAAGGAGCATGAATTCCCGGAGGCCCACGGTGCAGCCACAGGGCGGGAGGCAGCGACCAGCGACGACCGCAGCAGGTCGTAAAACCACGGCAAGAACGGATCAGTTGCAGGACATCGTTGGAAACCTTATTTACCTGAGCACCAGAGTCCTTCAGTCGTGCGGATAGTCGACCATTGCTCCACTGGAATTGAGTCCTATGACGACCAATGCGTCACTTGTTCGCAGAATCCTTTGAGCGACTCCCACTCGTTGTTCTCGTCCTCTTTGTCGCCTTCCTTAATTTGGAATCGTGGAATCGAGGTCAATGCTGCCGGAGTCAAGGCCGCGATTCGGCGATCAAAATATTTGCACATTTATAGGGCTGCCTGCCCCCGTGCGCCCAATGTGATTGCCAACGGAAGCCCCAACATCACAACCGAGTAACCATGACTTAGGCGAAGTCAAGAGAATTTCCTAGCCAAGGGCAGGAGATTGAATCGTAGCAACGGGATGATGGAGGGAAATCAATTAAAGTAAGCTGAAACCAGGAAGCGAGCGGCTCTTCGAAGGTCTCTCGCATGCCACGCCTCCCCCCGCACCGCCCTCGCCTCTCCTGGGGCAGCCGTCGGAGCTGGATCGTCCTCGGCGCATTCCTCGATTTAAGCGCTATTAATTACCATTAGTTGCGAATGCCATGGTACTCGGGCAACACATCAGCAACTCGCACACACACACACTCTGACTATGAATTACACACGGACACACTCTCGGAAACATATACACACTCTCTAAATCAGACACATACATTCTCTCTATCTAACACACCGACTCACACATTCCCATCCACCGACTCGAGGAGCGCGCACTCGACTCCTCGGGGCCCTCGAGACTCGATGGCTCCGGTCGCTCCGGTCGCTCCGGTTCGAGGGTCAGACGTGGGCGGTGAGGAGGGGGTCGTGGAAGCCTCGTGGTCCATCGGCTAAAAATTAATCTGCTGGAATGCGGTGGTTGTTTCGCTGCTAAAGCGGATCCGGATCCGGATGCGGACACGGACATGGCCTCTGTTTGTGAGTGTTTCTGCGTCCGTGTATGTTTGTGCTGGCGTAACTGTTGCGCTCTGCTTTGCCACGGCTCCTGCTTCGACTTCGACTCCGGGTGTGTTTGTGATTCCTGCCCCGCCTCCATCTGTCCGCCGCCCCTCGTTCGCGATCCACCGACGATGCCGTGGCTGAGAAAATCAAGTTAAAAGCCATTCGCCATGAATGTGTTGAGCTGTGCCCGCCGCTCGTGAGAGCATTAAACGACCCCTCTATCGGTCTCTTTCCCTCTCTCACCATCTCTCTCGATCCTTCACATTCTCATGTTCACAATGAGGAGTCCTGCATGGAAGTATGTATGTGTGTGTGTGTGGATGTTCGGCACTGGTAACAATTTGTTGCCGAGTTAATTAACGAGCAGTGCCATTGCTTCATTCTCTCCCTCTCCCTCACTCACTCGCACCTCTCTCTCTTTCATTTCTCGCTTATGTTCAGCTCTCTGCTTCATGGATTATGATTCGATTTGAAATCCTTCGATGGATGGATTTATTTTTCTCTCCAGAGTTTCCTCAAAATCTGCTCCCGAATATCCTTCTGAAATCTCTCCTCTTCTGCCGATTCTATTTTTGAATTCTCTCCCGATTTCCTCCTTAATTTACTCGAGAATCCCCTCCGAATCCCCTCCAAAATCCCCTTCAAAGTCCGCTCTGTCGCCTTCCTCAGGTCGCTCCATCCATCTTCTTCCAGTGGACGAATATCCTGCATATCCTTCAGCTTCTTCTTCTTCTTCGCTCGTCTCCGCTCCTCCTTTGAATCGTTTTTTCGGCTTCACGTCCACGGACTTTCCGGCGCTGCTCGAGGGACCCGTGGGCCGCGAAGTCGGAATCGGTCGCGGCTTCGACGACGGCCGCATTTCGCCGATTGTCACGTTCGGGCCGTAACAATTACATTGTTAAGATTTGCACGTGCAGCCGGGACCGAGGGGCCGGGGGCTTGCACGTGAAGCAGTTCCTTTGAAGACGACGATGGAGATGATGATGATGACGACAATAATGATGATGATGACGATGATCTTCGGGAAATGGTTGAAGCTATCGATGAAGTCCGTCGATTGGCTTCGTAGCTTCCGAGGAAGGAGCGAGCGGACTCGGAATCGGGGCGGGTCAGACAGAGGAGGAGCCAAGGGGAGATGAACTCCGAGAGACTTTCGGGCATCGCTTTTTGACTGGAGCAAACATTTGACCTGCCCTCGGAGACTCATCCTGAAGGATCAGAGACTGAAGGAATCAAGGTGAAGGAATCGAAGGTGAAGGAAACAAAGGTAAAGGAAACTAAGAAATTGAGACGATCCCTGGACACCATCCTGCACTCAATCGAATAGTTCTTAATTGCTGCGAGAACCTCCTAATGACGCAGATCCTTCAGCTTCCTCACCTCCTCCGCCTTCTCCTCCCTCTCTGCATTGCCTGTGAAGCATGAAGGATCGATACAAGTCCTTCGCAGGCGACTGAGCTGGATTCATGAATTTGATTGTGTTGCAAAAAATCCTCACAAATCGAACGGACATCGAACTGCGGCGAGATGAAATGAATTTTCATTTCTAGTCCTTCGAACGGACGACCGAGACTTCGTCTGAGTCTGTTGCTGACAATGAAACAAAACGTTGCCAATGGCACAATTGCTGCTGATGTAGTGATTGTTGTTTTTGTTGTCGATGTTCTTGTTTCATTGCCTTCGTTGTTGTTGTCGGTATTCTTGTTTCCATTGGTATTGTCGTTGCTGTTGTTGTTGTTGTTGTTGCTGTGTCAATCGTTATCGGCCCATTGTTGTTGATAGTGGCCAAAGGAAACTGTTTGCGCCATCGCACAAAGTGAAATCCTTTAAGCTCTGCCGATGTGCGAAAGCTCGCAGACAACGACGACGACGACGACGAGGACGATGAAAGCCACGAGGGAGTGCGAGCGAGAGAGAGAGAGAGATGGAAAGAGGCTCAACCATTTTCAATATTGAGCGAAGTGAAAGGACGACCGGACAACGAAGGACAGCAAAATGCAACGCAAACAGCGTCAAAGAAAAGTCACATCGCCTCGATATCCTTTGACACTCGTCTCCCCTGTCCTCCACCGTCTTCGGGTGGTCGACGCATGGTTATCGTCGTTCGTAGTCCTTCGCATGGAAGCCAATGAAGCGGGATTTGATTCGGTTTCGACGTTCAAAGACGCTAACCAGCTCAATGCAAACCTCGTTTCCTGGCGAAGAAAAAGTAAGTTAAAGTCTTGTTCTTAGACTCTTAAGTCATGTTCTCAGACTCCTTGTGACTCCTATGTCTTGTGACTCCTGTGTCCTTAGAATACTGTGACTCCTGCGACGCCAGGGACCACGGAGCATCGCTGATTGCGGAGAAGATTCATATTCTGAGCGCGTCCTCGTCGGTGGGCGCCCGGAAGTCTATTAGCGTCGGCTGCGTTGATATTTCGGCAATTACTTCACGTTTTTATCACACGCCCATCAGCGCCGCGGAGTGGGGCCGCTTGTAAATCATGCAGCAATGATATATGATCACCTGGCAGCCCCCTAATGAGACCGCGGCCGGGACGTGGGACGTCGTAATTAATTCGAGGCGCCAGACCCGAACCGCAAACCTTCGGCTGAACGGGAGGAGGAGGAACCTGAAGTTCGATTAAACCCTTGTCGTCGAGCACTTGGCTTTTAATTAAAGCCGACCGAGCTGCCACTCATCGGCGTCGATTTATGGGCCACGTGTGACGCGAGAGGAAGGGGAGGTCCATGCATCATCGTCAATGGTCGTGGGTTAGAGTGGGAATGTCCCGAGCCCATGTGGCGTATGAGTGATTTTATTAAAGGGATTCCGGTTTCTGGCGACACCGGCCTGAAGGGTGTTCATTGCTGTCAGGCGGTAGTGAAAGGCATCATGAAGCGGTTGTTTTAGTATGAATTAATTCGCAATCAAATCAGCGGGGTTTTTCTGTCCAAAGTCCTGTTTAAGTAGATGTTCTGTTGAATTCAATGTTCTCTTTAAGGCGATGTCCTCTTGGAGCAAATGATTTTTACGCCGGTGTCTCATTTGGCATAACAACATATTATTATTATTTATTTATTTCCATGTAGTGCCACAAGATTTACAATGATCTTATTGAGAAGACACTAGTTATATATAGTTATTAGAATTATATAGAATTTATCAAGAATTTATCATTCTAGACGATGTTCTTTTTAAAGCCTTTGTCCCTTTTACTCCGATATCTCGTGGTCGCTGTTCCTGTTCTTGGTGAATCCCTGTTGGCGACGTCATTTTCCTTCAAATCGATTATCGGCTTGACGGTGATTTCATGGTGGAAGCCTCCTGGATGGACGTCGCCATTAGTTCCGCTCCGGGCCAAGGTGTTCGCACGGCCTGCAAGCTCAGCTGCCACACGGCACTCGGCCATCGCTTTGTCAACCCGCTTCCAACTCCTTCTCCTCCTAGTCCTTGTCCTTCGACTACGTTGGAGCTGCTTTGCATGCAACGTTCGCCACGGTCGCTTCCAACGTCTGGCGTCCGAAGGAAGACGAAGACCCCATTTGCGCTGAGGAAGATGGATCGAGCTCGCCTTCGACCCTGACTTCGATGCGCCTTCGTACAGTTCGCCTCGTCCGGCAAATATTTGCCTGCTGAGCCACTCACTGGATTCCGAAGTGGATGGAGATTGAGACAGAGAGAGAGTGGCTCAAGCTAAGAGATTAAGGGTAAGACATAGGAAGGAAAAGAGAGAGAAGCAGAGAAAAACAGTTAGCGAGATAGTGAAGGAGAGAGAAAGAAGGAGAGAAAGACAGTGAGCGTGAAATTTAGGAAGAGAGAGAGAGATAGTAAGACAGGTGCTAGAAGTAAAAGTTCTCGCTTTTTAACTGCCGATGGGGCTGTTAATTGAAAATCCAAATCCAAAGTATGCAACGAGTTTCCAATGATTCCAAAGAATTCGTTTTTTCGTCTCTCTTTTTCTCATCCCACTCTCCCTTCACAACCGCCGATCCATGAGCAAGTGGAAGCTCGGCTGGTCGGAAACTGAAACAATCCGAATTTCGCAAAATTTTTTTTGCCCATGAAATTCGCAATAAACGGATGTTTTCATTGGCCTCCTGCATGACGAAGAATCAACCTAACATACTATTTCCACTCTCTTCGACCCATCGATTCGCTTCAACTCCTCGATTCCAGTCCTGCCTGGAGCTTAATCTCTGCGAATCTGAGTGAATCACGACGATTTCTGGTCAGCAGGTCAGCAGAGAATCGCCTGGCTTTAAGGCGTCAGAGCGATGTCGACGGTCGCAAGCGGTCCTTTGACAAGCGAATTAAGCCGACCGAAGTCCTTCCTTCCGCCCATCGAACCGTGGTTCAATCGGTAGGAGAAGAAGTTGGGGCGAAGGCGTTTCGTCCAAGGTGTAAATTTGCCGATCGGCCTGTTGACGGCAGGACCTCAATTATTCATGGAACGGCTGCAAGCCGAAACAACAACTGCTGCTGCTGCAGCTGCAGGCGGCATTAAGAAATTAATTGCTGCCAACAGGACTTCGAGCCAAGAGTCGGAATCAATAGAATCTATCAAGTGACACACACACACACACACAGCATGCACAACGACAGACAGATTCACCGATACACAGATAGTCGGACAGACAGACGGACGGACGGATGACTCAATGACTGTCAGGATATTTCGTCGTTGATTATGGTAATGCCGGCGAACAAGGAGTATAATCAAACCCATGTATAATTCATTCACACACATGGCCACTCACTCACACTCCCAATTACAATCTCTCTCTCTCTCTCTCTCTCTCTCTCCGTCTGTTTCTCTCCATCTCCTGCTCCCTGTCACTCATGGCCAGCCTCATGTCGGAGGCCGAGTCCTGCTGACAATTCCACACTAATTCTCGAGGCCGATACCCAGCCTTCCTGCATTATTCTGCCGAATCCGATCGAATCGGATCATTCTTGTTGTCGTCGTTGTTGTTGTTGTTGTTGCATTATCCAACTCAACGCCCTGCTGAGATTACGGCGGCCGCGGGGGGCCATCATCACGTGTCCGCGCAAATCCACATCCGGCTGCAGGAGGCTGCGAAAGGACTCCGGACACGACGCCTTCGTGTGCAGAGTCCGTCACAGTCCGAGACAACGGCCTCCTTGGGCTCCTGCATCGATGGCCACGCCTCCCCTCCGCCCCCTTCTGCACTGGGATCAACCTCAATCGACGGCCTCCGCCCGCTGTCAGCACTGATTAATATGTTTCGCCTCGGCAGCGCCGGAGTCGGAGTCGCTCGGCCTCATCTTTAGCCGAGCGACTCGGATGCACACACTCGACTCCGTCTCCCGCCGCGATGCGTGTCCTGACAGCCCCAACATCGGCCAAGACGCAGCCACGCAGTCATTAGTCAAATGGCCAGGTTGCAGCACTCGAACGCATCCGGTCATGTGGTGAACGAGTGGAGAAGGGTCGGGAGGGTGTCGATTAAATGGCTGTTAAATTAATGCCTCCCTCCGTGCTAAGCAGACCAACCACAGCTCCTTGTGATTCCAGCAGGGAGTCTTCAGACGTCTTCAGTGTGGTGGATCGAGGTTACTTGAATTCGTATTGAAAAGATTACGTTCCACAAGTCGTTGATGGTTTCTCTCTGTAGGATTTCTTTAAATCTCAAGTTTACTTTTTGAACTTTTGAATTTTTCTTAAGTTTAATTAAGTATTCATTTTTTTTTTAATTTTTTAAATTCTGAATTTCAAATTCTTTTCTTTTGAATTTTTTATAAATAAGTTTTATAATTTCGTGATCTTGATTTTTTTATAATTTTGAGTTTTTCTAATCTCTCTTTTTAAATTTTGAACTTAAAGTTTTCTATAATTCTATAAACTTAAATTTGAATTTTTTATTATTTTGTATATTATAATCTTATGTTTGGATTTCGTACTTTTGAACTATGTAGTTTTAATTTTTTATTATCTAAATTTTGAATCTTGTACTTTGGAATTTTAATCTAAATTTTGAATTTTGTAATTTTGGTTTTAATTACAATTTTTATAATCTCAAATTTGATTTTTTGGTAGTTTTAATTTTTAATAATAATTGAATAGTTTTAGTTGTTGAGAAATTAAGTTTTGAATTTTATACTTTTGAATTTTATGTAATTTATTGTTATAATCATATTTTATATTTTTGGTTTTGAATTTTTAATACTATAAATTTTGAATAGCTTTTGAATTGTTTTCGTTATTTATGTACAATATTACTTTTTAGTTTGGTACTTTCGAATTTTGTACTTTCGAATTTTTTTTATTTTTAATTTTTAATTCTATAATTTTGAAGTTTAGAAATTTTTGTATTTTTATAATCCTAATTTTTGATTTTGATTGTAATTTTATTATTATCAAAATATTATTACAATTTGTTGGTTTATTATTAATTCATTTTATAATAGAGGACAAAAGACAAGTTAGCGGAGTACGGGAATGAATTGCGATTTACCATGATCCACTTGTTCCACCGAGTGGATTCGATTCCAACGGATCAAGGACGACGATGCGGTCCAGTGGGGGGAAGTGAACGAGGATGGGGGCATCGCCGAACAAGGGCCAGATGTCGAGGTCGCCGAGGTGGGGCGCGTTCTGACAACTTGATCCCTCGGCTCAGCTGTCGATGGAGTCGCGCGCCGCGGGGCGTGGCACTAATCCGCCCACCCTCGCGGCATGGCGAAGGGGTTGAAGGAAGAAGGGGTTGAACCCCTGAGTATTTACATAAGGTGATCCGATGCCAACAACAAAACACCCACAATAACAAGAACTAAAGGCGGAAGCCACGATGAGCGAGCGATATAAGAGGCCTCCTTGTTGTTGTTGTTGTGTTGCCTGCTGTGCGCGGCATTTGCGTGTATTGGTGCGCATCGTGGTGGTGTGCGTGGGGCTGCCTCTTGTTTGCCAAGCAAAATTATTCGGGTTAAAAGTGAAAGTCGAATACACGCGGAGTTGTTTGTTTTCACTCATCGTTTTGTTGCGTTTTTCCGCCTCACGACCTTCGCCACGCCCCCGCCGCCCCCACTGCGGCACGGGGCGCGCAGCATGACGCGTGGTTCATGTCTTCATTTGGAAAGGTTATGCCGAGGAATTGGGGGAGGAGAGCGCGAGCGCTTCCATTTGGGAAGGAAAATCGTAATTTAATAAAGCGTCGAAGGAGCCTTCGACCCGAGCGAAGACGTCTGGTCGTGACTCAGCGGGCGGCTCCTCCCATTAGCGCCAACCCTTATCCCCCCCCCCCCGACCCCCACCGTTCTTTGTATTGATCGCGCGCCTCGGTTTCCGGCGACCTTCAGCCGCAGTTGCCACGCGACCAGACTCCTCCGAACCCCCGGAGGCTTCGCTGTGCTCCATGAAGACATTTCCATACATGTGGAGAAAGCATCGTCCTCTCACCCATCGTCCTCTCAACCAACCAACTTCTTCCTGGTCTCCACTCCTCGACATTCGTCCTTGAGTTCTCGTTCTCGTCCTCGTCCTCGACAAGCTGTCTCTGGTTTCGGTTTCTCTGGTAGTTCGTGTAGTTGTTGTGGTTCTTCTGCCACCGTTTGGCCGCCCGTAATTGGGACCAGCCTCGCTCGATTGATGAACACACTCCAGCAGCCGCCTCGAGGACCCTCGCTGCAAGGACATTTTTACGACATCCCCCCCGACAAAGCGGCTCGCATATGCTTGCCCAAGGTTCCCCAAAAGGCCTGCTTGCCTGAAATCGGAGTTATCATATAATAAAAACGCATAAAACCATTATGTAAATTTGCTTTATTACTCATGGCTCTATTTGGGACCGAGAATCTGAGGGAGAGAGCTGAAAGAGAGAAATCGAGGAAGACGGAAGGAGATAGAGAGATAGAGTTATGGTTGCGAACGAGATGATGAACGGCCTACTTATGCTGTGTAAGCCTTTTTTATTAGCATTTTTTAAATGCTACAAATTCTCGTCCTGTCTCCCTCACTCTCATATATCGTCTCCCTCGAGAACCTCTTGTGGTTCCTCTTCTCATCGTTGTTGTTCTTCCTCTTCTCCCGCCCGCTTTCGTGATCATCGCCGTCGTAATCTGGGGCAGATTTATGCTCCGCTGGATAAATAAATAAACTTTTAGTTTCCGCCAAAGATGGCCGCCATGCATTTATGGCCGACATAAACCGTTATGGCGTCCCAGTCGAACCCCGACCGACCGAATCCGACCGAAACGAAACCGATTGAGACGAGCAGCGAGGGGACAGAGATGAGGACAACGATGAAGACGAGGCGAAAAACGAGAAGCCGAGTGAGGCGAAGGACGAGAAGGAAACGATTCGCACCATGAGATGATTGTCTTCCCTTATCCCAGACTCTCTTTATCCACTCTGTGCTTTCTTCCTCCTCCTTTCCTCTTTCTCATTTTCTCCCCCCGTTCAATTTCCATGCAGACGATTGAACCGGACGGCAGAAGTTCGCGTGCGATTCGAATGGCTTTAATTGCGAGCACGCGATGTTCGATCGCAGGACCGACAAAAGCTGCCTTGTTAGCACGACATGGGCCTTGTTTGAATTTTTACAACTCGCCCTATTCCCCTCTCTCTCTCTCTCTCGCTTCTCTCATTCTTCTCATCCCCCCTCTCGCCATTTCCATTCACCTTTTGGTCGGTCCTTCTCATGACTCTGAATCTTCGATTGCCGCCTTTTGTCGTCCTTTGTCCCGTGTGTTCATCAGCCTCGCTTCCCCCACCGTTGTTGGGACTCCATTAAAGAGCGCTTCCGGTTCCGTGAAACCAGCAGCCGCGACCGCGCTCGGTGTTGCCAGACTAATTCGACGCGTCGACCATTTCAATTCGCATTTTCGCGGTTCGCCGTTGGTCAGGGATCCGAGTTGAGAGAGGAGGAGAGTGGTTTTCGAAGCCATGGTCCCGATTTGAGCAGGCTTCCGAGCGTCCGTCCCGAGGGCCGCTGGGCGATTGTGTGCGTGTGGTGAGCCGGTGTATGTGTGTGTGTGCGTATCGGGGTGTTTGTTTTTGTTTGGTGATTTTCGCCTTTTGTTTTTGTTGAGTCCGATTCTTGTTGTTGGCGGTGGGTTTGTTGTTGTTATCGTTGTTTATGAAGCTGTTGTTTTTGTTTCTGTTGTTTTTGATTTTGTTATTATTGTTATTATTGTTGCCGTTGTTATTATTGTTCTGTTTGTTGTTTTTGCCTCACCGCCAGCTCAATTCGCCGGAAGCGCATTTCGGCCAAAGCCTTGAACCCATTGTTGCCATTGAATTTGTTACATTTTACCCTTGCCTTTTGTTGCTTTATTACCGCTCTGGCAAATGTGAATTTGACGCCGAAAATGCTGCAACCATAAACAGCTCCCCCTTTTTTGTGATTCCGGGGGCCGGGGGCGCATATAAATTGGCTTCATTAACAAATGGCAAGCGCTGCCACCTAACCACAAATTAGCTGAAAGCTTCTTTAGTTGTCACAAACACCAGCAACACACACACACAGACAGTCACCCGCACTCAGTCACCGATACATTCACACACACACACACAAGCGCTACAGGCAACATATTATGATGTTGTTTAAGTTTGTCAGTGGTTTGGTTTTTGTTTTTGTGGTTGTTTTTGTTACTGTGACGGTTGTTGTTGTTGTTCTTGCTGCTGCTGCTGCTGATGATGTTGTCGCCAGGTGTTCGCAACAAAGTCAACGATTGCAGCTCTTTGAAGGGCCTTCGATCTATCGTCTACTCCTTTCTCTCTCCCTCTCTCGCTTTCACCTTCCTCATTCGCCTTTCGTTCTATCTCCATCGTTCACCACAAGCCCGAGCGAGATAAAAGTTTTCCATTCGATTGAGCACTCTTTACGCACATTTGACTCTGGCCCCAATCGGCGTCGAACCCTCTTTTCCGCCCTCCATCCGTCCACCCTTCGGTCCCACCATCGGCTTCGCTGGGTTCTCGCGAAGGCGCGAAATATTAATTAATTTTAATGAGTGCGCACACGGGTCCTTCGTGGGTGTGTGTGTGAATGTATTGGTGTTATCGTGTCAGTGTGTAAATTGAATCGTTAAAATTTGTCATCATCAGATTGGGCTTTGATTGAGTCGACGTCGGCTTCGGCGACCTTGATTTCTTCATCCATCGAGAGGATGCCTCGATAATTAATTCATTACGAGTGTCCTCCGAGGGCCCCAGGGAGGTGGGAATCATCATCGTCATCGTAATCGTCCTCATGTGGGTAGCGAATCGAACAAGTGGATGATGAACGAACGGTGAAGTTGGAGACTTTTGGGGGCGAGAGACGAGGTCTTAATCTCAATATTAGTGACAAATCCTCGATGAGAAGTGCGGAAGGAACTTCCGTAAATTGTTCGGGATCTCAAAGCTCTCGATTTTCGCATCGAAGGACCTTTTAATTAAGTAAACATGAGTCTCTCTTTTGATAGTTCCAGACTCCTTCGATTCGGTATCCACAAGTGGATGAATCGCCTCGTTGCCAAATGAAGGCTTTTAATGCCTTCCGCCTAACGATTGGCGTCTTAAACGGCTGCACGTGTGGTGTTTAACTATCATCTATAGTGAGTACAACAATAACTACATCCACTCTCAATGGCGAGAAGGGTAATACAACAACAACAACAACAACAAAATAACAACTATAACAACAATCACTGGGGACGACACGAAAAAGCAAGGTCGACCACAAACTTTCACACGACATTCGGCGAGCATCAAAAATGGATGCAGCCTCGACCATCGTGCGGCCACAGGGAGAGAGAGAGAGAGAGAGAGAAAGATAGTGAAAGTGAGAAGGAGAAGGGGAAAAAGAGAAAAAGAGAAAGGGAGAATAAAGGCGAATAACAGGTGTCCGCCGTCGAGGGAGCTCCCAGCGGTGCCATTTGCCTTAATATATCACGCTCGAGTTGATGAATATTTAATGGACTAATGAAGACCGCCAACTCTCGCACACACAAACAAATGCCCACCCACTCATACACATGCCCAAATGCTCACTCACACAAATACAAACACCCCCCCACTCCACTACATATAAACAAACTCCCTCCTCTTGTGGGTGGGGAGAAAGTTTGTCGGCCGAAAGAAAGTAAAAGTTTGCCAGGAAACATAAGCAGATATTATTTCATTCGCTCCTTGGGGAATGAATAGAGAAGGTGATGTGGTGATGAGGGGAGTCCTGGTCAGCAACAGGGCCGACCGTGGTCGGAATCTCTGCGAGCCTCTGGGATAAGCTCGAAGAACTATTTTCTATTATTCTTCCTGTTCGTCTCCTCAATTGCATGTCAAGGAGTCTCTAAGAGTAAAGTGGACCCAGTTTCAGAGCTCATCTTCCAACAATGGAGAATCTTCGGAACCCCTCCATCATCATCATCAACATCGCTAGGAGCCTTCAGAGAAGCGCGGAACCGTGGACGCGGAAACCGATCCCGGAAGCCGCCAGAAATCAATTAAAAAGTTTTATCCGCAGTTGGAAAATTATGAGAAAACACGCAGTGATTGAGTGCGAACGCGTAGTTGATGACCACGCCTGCTGCCCCCGACACGCCCCCCTTCCACAGAAGGAAGAAGTCGATCAAGTGTTCAGAATCGTCTTCGTTATTTTTTTCTCCCTTCGTCCCTCAGTTGACATGAAAAGAATGGTGGGAAGGACGATCAGATTCGGACCGAGAAAGAAGTTGGCGAAAATCGATTCGAGTGGCCTCGGATTCAAATTAAATCCACGTCCAACTCCGGGAGCTTCACTCCCCCCGCCCCCTCGCGCTCATCTCCAGACGGTTTTTATTCGTCCTTGCTTCGTCGTTAAAAATTAAAAGGAGCTCGTTTCGACCGAGGAGGACCTCGTCGTCCCTTGGGCTGCAGGGAACTTTCGAACTTTTCCTTTGGGAAGAAGGACTCGCGCCCCACTTCTTCCTCAGCGCCCCCCCCCCCCCCTTCCTTAGTTTGTTTAGCTTTTGTTGTTGTTTGTCTTGTCCTTCATGTTCTTCTCGGTAAATGCAGCCAGTTGTGTTTTTTTTGTTGCAGCAGCAGCAGCAGGAACAGCAAACACTTTCGTTGTTGTTGCAAGCGCGGTGAGTTTTTGCTTTGCTTTAATTGTTGTTGTAATTGTTTAATGAGCTCGGAAGGTGCAGCAGGACGAAGGACAAAAGCAAGTTTAATTCGTTAACGTGTTTCGCAAATTGTTGTTGAAGTTGTTCGCTGTTGACAAAAACCGCGATGAAAGTGAGAGAGGTGAGAGAGAGACAAAGCAGGTGATATTGAAAAGGGAAAGGATAGTCGAAAATAAAAAAATGACTCTTTCTCCATCCTATTTGCAGGACCTCACACGAGCAATGAAGTGTTTTCCAAGACGATTTTAGAATAACTTTTATCACATTCCTCAAATTTTGGACATCAAACACACATCATGATATGACTTTTAGGACTTCTGGGACCTTAAAAGGAAAAAATTCGATTCCTGTCTATCATGAGCTTGCTTCTTACTCTAAATTGCATTAGGCGCTGTCTGCCGACTTTTTTTTCTAGAATAAATAAAGCTCCTGAAAGCTAATTTCTCCCTCGTTTGAACTTCTCGAGCAATGCTTTTCGGTTCAGCTCTTTGCTGCAGCTTTTCGCCAGGCGAAAGGAAAAAGCTTCCAGGACAACAGCGTGTACAGCAATCGCCAGAGCTTCCATCATTCTCGCCACCATCCATCATTCTTCGACGAAACCCTATCCTCCAACCGAAGCTTTCGTCTCGAATCATTTACGCCTCGAAGATTCAACGCTTTTTCCACCTTGAATACTTCAGGGAAGCTTTCTCTTGGTTGAAACTCCCACTAAGGGATGATTCTCCAATTTTACCTAAATCGAGTGCACCCTGTATCAATCGAAATTTTCACAGGGTGTTGCGAGAATGTAGGAGGTCGAATTTGCCACCACCTTCCTTCATCTGTTAATCCCATCGCTTGGTCTTCATCGCCAACTGGCCCCTAGTTTAGCTGCGATGTTCTCCAAGAAACACAAATACTTTCTAATTATTCCGTGCTTACATTTCCATTACTCGGAACGGCCTGAGGACTCCTCCTCTCTCTCTCTCTCTTTTACTCTTTCTTTTGCTCTCTCTTTGTCCATTACACCTCTCCCTCTCTCTGTCTTTCTCCCTCTCACCTTCTCGACCTCCTCAAAGACCGGACCGCATCGAGCCGGGAGCGCAAAAAGTTCCCCATTAGCGAGCGTTAAAAACGAGCTTTTTCTTCGATCGTTTTCCACATACAAACATTCACTAAACACACAAATGTACACACATGCACACTAAAACACACACTCACACATGCCACTAATGCCCGCTGCTGCTTTAATTTATCTTCGCTTAAAAATCCAAATGAACTTTGGACGGACGGAGGATTGGGGACGGAAATCGAAGCGAAAAACCCGCTGCTGGCTCCGGGCATCGGGGGGCGACGTCTTTTGAAAGTGTTGCTAATTAATTGCGTTTCCTCCCCCCCCCGCCCCTCGCCATTGCCCCTCGAGGTGTTTTTTTTTTGCCGCCTGCGTCGTTTGAACGCCTCGCGAAACGCGGCGCATTTTTTGGTATTTGAATATTTTATGGGCATTCTCGGAGCGAAGGAGGTGTGGGCGAATGGGAGAAGAAAGAAAGTTGCGGTCTGCGGGTGGCACAAAACACTCGAATTGCATTAGTGGGCGAGTGGATTCCTCCTGTGAGGGGTTGGGACGGAGCAGGAGCCCTACACATAGCTGCAAGGACATCTTTTCGCCTGAGCACCCGAATCCCTGGAAATGATCCATCGTCCCATAAATTACCCCCCATCCCTCATCGGCATAAACAATATCCTCGAAGGACTCGAAGACTCGTAAAAATTCCTGCATAATCCGTCCATGAGCCGAGGATGAGACGACGTCGTCGTCGTAATCGTCATCGGGATGATTCGGACCCTCGGTCGCTTCATTATTGCGAAAATTATCATACATATGTAGCGGCGGACAGATATTTCACCCTGGACGACGAAGGCGACCCGTGTCAGACGCTGGGGTGTGAGTGAGAACCCATTGTCCTGGCGAGTCCTTTGTGCCGGTCGCTGGAAATGAGATCGGCTTCATTTCCGCGCCTAGTCCTCGAGGTTCCGTCGCAGCCCACGTCCTTGGCTTCTTTCGATTCCTATTCCGATCCCTGCACTATCTCTGTTTCATCGCCCCCCCCGTTCTGCGCCCTTCATCCTCCACTCGTCCCACTTCCCGCAAACACTTCCGTTTCCGCCGCTCGCTGTTGTTTCGTCTGCCTTCTATCTTCGGTTTGTTTCGCCCCACCCCCAACCTTGCCGTTAACATGCAATTATCGCTTGTTAACATTCTCCTACTGTCCCACGACGGGCGGCGAACGCCCGCCCACGCAGACATTTGCATTTAAATACAGTCGCATTTCTTGGGCCTCGCGGCGCGCATTCAGCGAACGCATCAGGCCGTGAATTATGCGCTCGCCTATGGTAGCAGGATGTTGTATGCGCCCATGGAGAGGACGTCGGCGGTCGGGGGGCGGAAGCGGGAGGAGGTCGGCAAAACATCGGCGTAGAAATTAAATGCATTTCCGGCGCTCGGTTTCGCTCGCAAACCCATCTCTCTCACTCTCTCGTCCTCGCCCTATTGCCTCATTCTCTTCCTCTCTCTCCCTCGCCCTTTGAGTCATTTCTTTCGCCATGTGGGCCCATGTGTGTCTGTGTGTGTCTGTGTGTGCGTGACGTGGGAGGGTCGAATCCTGTTTGGAAATTTTTAATTTTTCCGCCGGAAGTCGAACTCGTGCGTGAATGTTAGTTATACGCCCCGGATGTCCTGCCTGCCGCACGGATTCTCAGTCGACCAAGGACCTCCTGAGACGGCGAGAGAGAGAGAGAGCGTCGTCCCGCAGTTAATTTAACGAGCATCAGGAAGCGCTTTCTTCCGTGGCAACATTTCAGTGATGGAGACCACGAGGGAACGCGTTCTCCTCCAATCGTTCTCCTCGCCTCCAATCGTTCTCATCGCCTTCCCCCGTCCCCTTTGCCTCCACTCGTCCTTTGACGATGCGCATTGACGGTTGTCGTCTGCACAGTACGAGAGGGGTCGAGAGACCCCCGACATGGAACCCGTACCCTGGGACCCTGCGTTGCCTTTGACAGCCGCGATCGCTGCAATTCGCTAGCTTCACCTCGCCCCAATCTCTCGGGGGAGGCTGGGGGTTTATAAATCACTGCGCTTCGCTGCCGCCTCCTTCGCTTCCTCTCCTCCCTCCTCACTCCTCGCTCCACTCTCTCACTCGCTACCCCTCGCCGTGTCGAAGTCACGTTGCCGCTTGACAAACATTAATTTTAATCAAAATCATGCCAAACCGAGGGGGGCGGAAGGGGGCTGGCGTCGGTGGCGATGGGAAATTAATGTATTTGAAACCTTTTATATTAACTTCTGCCATCATTTGTAGGTGTTGCAAACGAACGAACGCCCGCCACGCCCCCTTCTGACGGCGCCTGTCGGGATCCGAAATCCCTCAGCATAATTGCTTAGCAATTACCTCGTGTAAGCGGCGATGGAGAGAGAGGGGAAGAGAAGGGAGAGAAAGGAAAAAGAGAGGTGAGGGTAAGATTAATGATCCGCTGAAATCTCGATGCGATTGTTGTTGGTGTTGCAGGTTTCTCCTGGGAGGTTTGGCTGCAGTTGCAGCGAATCCACCGCGGTCGACGCCGCGACGAAGGTCGGGTGGGGGACGTAGCGAGGTCGACTCCATCCTCCCCCAAGGATGTGCAGGACGAGTGCTCAGTCATCGTCGAGTGCTGGGTGGAAAATTTTGAGGTGATGCAGATCGGTTGGAGCACGAAAAAGGAGTCCCTGGAGAACGAGGGCAGGGGCCCAGGGAGGCCACGACGAGAGTGCGGATCGAGGAACACGCCAGCGATCGAATGAGCACAGAAACGACGCGAGGGAGCGACGGAAGGTGGGTCGCGCGAATCGTGTTATCGACGTCGCACTTCATTAAACGGCGCACAATCGTCGAGTGTCGTCGCTAATGCAGTTGCCGCCGCCGCCGCTCGCATTCCTCGCGACGCCACGCGACACAAATGGATTCTCAGTCACACAAACACAAACACACACCCACACCCAGAGAAATGCACTCACTCACACACGAGAAGATATTGGCATGTGTGCGTCCATTTGGCTGTGTGCGTTTGTTCCATTCCTGAGAAATGCTCAATCGCGGAAATTCGCTCGGTCGTGGCGCGAACCTCCCGCCACTCCCGGCCTTCGCCACAGAGCCACGCCCCCTTCCGCGTAATTCAATTCATTCACTCACAATTTACGTATCCTTGAGCAGATAAACAGCATCGTTGTCGGAGAAGCTGAGGGGGCGGCATGTGGAAGGGGCGTGGCAGGCGAGGGCGATGGCGAGAACGCACTGCATGCTCAGCATTCTCCGGGTGCGAAATGGAAATGCGCTGCATGCAACAGACTCGGCGAAGGCGGCGAGGCAAGGGACCAACTTCGTCTCGATCCAATTCGAACCCCTCTTGCCCCTTTCTGTTCCTCCTCCTCCCTCCTCCGTCCCTCTTTCCACGCCCCTCCACGCTCGGTTCAACTCGTCGCACTTGGCCAAAGTCCTCGAAACTCAAACACACTCGAGCCCAGCTTGGGCCACGCCCCGAGGGCCGACGCATCGGGACAATTAGGAGGATTTTCGGGGGCGGTGGACCAGATCCTCCCCCTGCTCCTCCACCGCCCATCGCCCACCAAGAGATCCTGATGCCCCAGGACCTGCTTCGACTGGACGGACGAGCTTCGTCCTTGTTTAAACGGTTGCTGGCTCTCGTTATTGTTATTGCCATTGAGATGGCCAGAGCTAATGTTGCTGTAATTATTGCTGTGTTGTTGCAAGTATTGTTAGAGTTGTTGTTATTGTTCTAGTGATTTGTATTGTTGTAATTGATGTTGTTCTAGCTCATATTGTTGTTTCGATTGGTGTGGATGGCGGCACGATTGCTTCGCGTCGATAAATTAATGAAAATTCATACATTTTGTTTACAATTTCGCAAATATTTGCAATTCGGAGAATGTTAATTTGTAAAATTATTTGACCTCTCTCTCCCCGCGGGACTCGCATATGTTATTTTATTGGTATTGTTCTCGAACTCACACAAACACCCACCAACACACACACACACACAGACTCACACACACACGCAAACAAACACCCACATGTCGGTTTTATTATCGACGATTTGATTATGAATGAGTTTGTTGTAGTTCGATTTGGGAGCGCCGAGGGCTCCGTTCGTGTCAGGTTGCGCAAATATTTGCGAACGAATGGTCGGGGGCCCACAACAACAACAACAACTACAGCACTCCGATAACTATGTAGAATAACAACAACAACAACAACAAATATAACAACAACCACACGCATCGACTTCCACACAAACAGCCAAAGGTAAAGAATTAATTGCAATTGTTTGAGAAACAATTTGAAACGATCGCCCGGGATCACGGGGGCCGAACCCATTCGATCCCATTTCTGTCTGTCCGAAGGTCCTTTCAGCCTCGATGTCCTTCGACCCTCGATCTCCTTCGAACCTCGGTGTCGTTCGTGCCTCGGTGTCCTTCGCAGTTTCGCCATTAGCAAGACAAAGGTTAAAACATTCCAATTTCCCCCATCATCTCAGGTTTCCATCGCTTGTCCTCTGTCCTCTGCTCTTTAATTCGCCCATTACCACGCCCCCCTTCTCTCGCCCACCGGGCCTGCAATCAGTGCCCATTGTCCTGGCTGCGACTCCGATTCCGAGAGCTTTATTATCTGCTTAATATCCGCCTCCCTTCATCTTCTCTCGCCGCACGACTTCCGCCGACGCCAACGCAACCTGAGAAGTTGTCGCCAGGACTCCGAATCCCGCTCGTCACTCACTTTGCAGTGATGGCTTTTTATCTCGTTCTCCATTCCAGATTTCCGCCTTCACTCCTTCCACCTCGCAGCCTTTCGCCTGTGAGTCTTCTCTCCTTCCATCTCTCAGTCTTCTCTCCTTTCATCACAGCCTTCCATATCTCCATTTGCTGTCATTTCATTCGCCCTCCTCCCTTGATCTTCACCTGGCGCGATTGTCACAGGAAACCGGAATCAGGCTGAAAGTATGCAGCGGGAATGGGTTTTCTTGGATCGACTGCAGGCGCTTGGGTTATTAATGAAATTATCCTCTCCTTAGCAGCAGGATAATCAGAAATTCCACCGTCCAAAGTGGGTCGGCGGAAATGGAACCGAGGCAGGAATCGTCGCAGATCCTTCGAGGACTTGTTTTTCTCTCTCTTCTTCACTGCGAAGGAATTCTGAGCTCGAGACCAACAGTCAGGACTGCAGCAAACTATTTTCGTTCTCGAGAAATCCAGAAGTCCTGAAGTCGAGAATGGCGCCGGGTTTTCCACCGATGCTGCCGAGGTCTACCGAAGCTTCACCCACACACACACAGTTTATTCATGGAACACTTTGTGCTCGTGCATTATCCGACTGAGACCGGATTCGGGCGTCAGCCGACTGGATCCGAACCTCGCCCCGCTCGTTATTAACTTTGCTCCACTCCGGTATTTAATTTGCTAGCAAACGTCTTCTCCGAACTTTCCACCTTCCACTCATTGTTTCGCATTAAAAAGTTTGCCTTCCATAAATCAAAGGGACCCTCTCTCTCTCTCTTTAACACACATGCTCTCGTTCACTATTTTCCTTGAACTTTCTCTCACTCGGAGTTCCCTCAAAGCTTCATGTGGCTCACATCCTCACCTGCAGACGAGGATCGGGCAAAGTTTTTCTATTATCCTGCCAGGATTCTAAACGCAAATTCGGCTTATTTGTCGGCGAGACGGCAGGGGGCAGATGCCGCAAGGGGCGGGGTCCGGGGTGGCCGCACCGAGGCCAACACGTCAGAGCAAGTTTCAGTCCCGGAGTTCATGGGAATCTTTCTCTCACTTACTACTCACATGCCGTCTCCTCCTCTCACCCTCTCTTCCCTCTCCATCTCTCTCTCTCTCTCTTTCGCTATGGCTCCCTTCTTTTCGGGCCCCTCGGCTGTCAGTCAGGCTGCCGAATCCCTTCGCAGACGGCTCCGGAGCCCCAGGCAGGATGTGTTTTAAGTGTTTTTCGCAAATATTTTCGGTTCGTCTGTCTCGTCGGTGGGGGAAGGGAAGGGGCGTGGCATCGGAGGAGGTGGGCTCACTCACTTTGACGTCGATCATTGACTGAGCTTACTTCGTCTCCCTCGGTCTCTCCGTCGAACTCGAGGGACCACCCAACAGGTCCATCCGCATTGGACTCGAGCGAGAGCGGTCGATGTCTCTGTTTATTTATTTATTGACATGAATGGGCAATCGAAACTGAGCCAGGGAGCCAGAGGGAGTGGGAAGGGAAGGGAAGAGAGAGAGAGAGTGAGAGAGAGGAAAAATGAGAGGATGAGTGAGAAGGAGAGTCAGAGTGAGAGGGAGAGTGAGAGGAAGAGTGAGAGGGAGAGTGAGAGGGAGGGGATGAGTGAGAGAGTTGGGAGACAGTTGAAAGCGAGACAAAAGTAGATGAACACAATCGCAATGAAACCGGGACAAAGCGATGCCTTCGGCTCAGTTTTGTAGATAGTTCTTTGGTGGACTGTTGTTCATATTGTTGTTATTCTTGTTGTTATTCTTGTTGTTATTCTTGTTGTTATTCTTGTTGTTGTTATTCTTGTTGTTATTCTTGTTGTTATTCTTGTTGTTATTCTTGTTGTTATTCTTGTTGTTGTTCTCATTGTTATTCTTCTTCTCATACCATTTGGTTATTGTTATTCTTTTTCTTGGTTGTTATTGTTGCGATGTCTCAACCACATCTCACCGACCGCCGCAAGGAGCGTGAACAATAGAGCGAAATTTAACGCCACTTGACTGCCGCCAGAGGGCGCACCGCCAGCCGTTAGGTAGGTGGGCGTGGCAAGAATGTGTGGGACTTGCAGGATCTCTTTCAGCGCTCCATATGCCTTCGTCTTTGTTTTCGCCAGTCGATGGCCTTCAGGACACGTGCGGCCTCCCTCCATCTTCCCCAAGCACGTGGGATCCTCGGAGTCCCATCCAAGGCTTCGGAGTGACCACTGGAGAATCCCCACTCCCCTCCCGCCCCCCATCGATCCATCTGTCAATTAAGTCGTCTCCTTCGGGAGTCCAGCGGTCGACTCCAATGGTTCGTTGTCCTCGGTCAAAGGATTTGCATTCCCTTTGGCAGTTCCATGTGAGCTTGCTTGGATTCTCTCCGAGTTGAGTGGTTGAAGGCGCCGACCGCCCCAAACCATCTCCGACCCAAACTTCTAATCCTTTCGCAAGCCTCGCGAAAACCCAGCGAAACCGCAGAAAAATGAATTAAAAGCTCTCCGCGGTTTTCTCCTTTCCCTTCACTCGTTTCTCTAACCCCCAAGAGGATTATCTTTGTCTCTCCATCACGTCCTGGGCGTCAGGCACGAGTTTTTCCAACGGATACTCAGCGACTAACTAGGAATCGCGATAACAAGGACCTCTGGGTCATCGTCGCCGCCCACACGAGTCCATTTTGCGCGCTCTTCGAGGACTCTCACAAAACGACACGACTCGATGGACAATTCACACAAACACACACAAGCTCACACACACGCACACAAGTACACACACTCCTCCACACATCGGCACTTGAGCTGGACGCTTTTTAAAAATCCATTAAGCGGTCCTTGCATCCAGTGGCCGCCGCCTTCGCAGGACGAGCGGCGAACGAGTGTTTGCCCTGCACTCGAACTTAGTCGAGAGAACATCCTGCAAGAGTGCGGGGCAGGGGCTGAGAGAGAGCGTGAGCGTGTTGTGAGAAGATGAACAACATATTAGTTCTCGAGAGTCCTCACCTCAGACTCCAGAGCTTCGACTTCCTCTCGTCGATGCCGATCCTTCATCGACCATCGACACGACTCCGCCTCCGACCGTCCTCAACTGAGATTTGCATAATTTAGCCGAACTGTCATTGGCTCCTTCTTCCCCGTCCACCTTCCTCTCCATCGTCCCCCTGGTGGACAGAGGTCGAGCTCTAATCGAGGGCTCTCGAAGTCTGCCGACAGCAGCCGCCATCGTCAGGCTCGAGCGACACTTAAGAGTTTAAAAAATAATTAAAAGCCGACCCCTGGGGAGCTCTCAATCGGCTCCAGGCCTTTGCGACTTCTGACTCGAGGGATTCCGCAAATCGACCGCGTCAACATTTAATGAGAGGTTAAAGAAAGGGCAAGATCGAAGGAAGGGAGAATGGTGAAGTGAGTGTGGTGATGTGAGAGTTTGGTGAATGATGTTGGGTTAAGGCGATTGAGCCATCCTCAACTGGGATCGAGATCGAAACCGGCAGACAAAGCAACTGTCAACATGCCTCGGGTTCCGAGATCCGGGCTGCGAAGCCTGGTTCTGTGAGGCGACGTGTCGTAGATCGTCGGGTAGGCGCCGAGCGGCATTCGGATGCCGGGCACATCCATCCGGAGTCATCAACACATCGTCACAAAGCGATACCAGCCACACACGCCCCTTGCCCACCCCGCCGGCCACGCCCCCTCCCGGACACCGGACTCTGGGCAGTTGGCGTCGCCCACTCGACTCCAGACGATTCTCGGTGTCGTTTGATGTCGCATTAAATGCATGTCGTATGAGTCTGTGTGGCCAGTATGTGTGTGTGCTTGTATGTGTCAACTGGTTATGTGTGCGTGTAGATGAGTGCGTGCAGATGTATCTCGATGTGTGTTTGTGTGATCACCAAAGGATTCTATAAAATTGTCATGTGGAATCCGAAAATACACTCAGGAATAAATCAAAACAATATCAAACAAGGACGACGACGACGATGACGACAACGAAACGAGGAATGGGGATGAAGGGGGCATTTTTTCCCAGGCGACTGCAGTCAGGACGAGCAGGATCCGGGTGCGTGGCGGGGGGCGGCAGGCGGCAGGCAATGACAAGCAGTAAAAATGTCAGAGATTACAGTCGGAAATTAAGGACGACTGTGCATGGGAGCAGAGAGCGAGAGGGGTTGTGTGAAAGAGACATATATGAAAAGAGTGAGAGAAAGAAACAGAGAGAGAGAAATAGTTAGAAAGAGAGCAACGAGTGGGCCGTTTGTGTGTGTTGGTTTATTAACAGAACAACGAGCTTCAAATGCGTTTAAAATGCAGCCCAGCGAGCGGAGAGCACAAAACGTTGCTTATTTGCGAGAGCTCCTCTGCTCCTCGGGGGACGTGTGGCGTCTGCGGCCAGGATGTGTTCGGGTTTCAAAGGATCCGCCGGCTGTGCTTTGCATGCGAACCGAGCCGTGGATCCTGCTGCGTCATAGAAAAGTCGTCGTCAGTCCAGCCTGAGTTCCTCAGGTTCCTGGTTGAGGTCGTCCATCGGTGTCCTTTTTATCGTGGATTCCATCGAAGAGATTCTTCATCCTCAGGTTCTTCCTCTCCTCCTTCAAAATCCCACCGCGATCTCTATCGGATCCTGCGACCGGATTCCGAGCGAAGCCGCGCGTCGAATCGAATCTCACCGAGGTTGAGGTTTACGCGCTTTCCTCCTGCTGCGAGCTACACGTGGCGGCAACAATAACAACGGAGGCAGTTGGTAAAACAACAACGGAATTTCGCCATCAAGAACCACAAAAATAATAGCAACAACAAAAATAGCAACAACATAAATAGCAACAACATAAATATTAATAACAAAAATAGCAACAACATAAATAGCAACAACAAAAATAGCAACAACAACAATCAGAAGCACAGCAACAACGTTGAAATTGGCAGCGAAACCGCAGCGTTTCTGCTCCACGAGTAAATTTGCAATTTGCGGCGCCTCCGCTTCCACCGTGTCCAGGTCGGCTGAAACAATAGAACGGCCGTGTGTGGGCGTGGCGGTGAGGTGGGCGAGGTCGCGACACGTGGGTTTTAAACTCGCGGCAACCGCAGGCCCGCATCGACGTGGGCGGGTCGTCAGAGCCGGCAGCGAGCAATTACACGTGGCCTTAGGCCCATGGTGAGGATGGGACGGAGACGGCCGAAGTGCGTGAAAAATGAAGCGGAACATAAATAAAATGATTGTCACTCATACGCCCCGAAGCAAGGCGGCAACAACCATTGGTAATGGAATCAAAATCACGAAAATAAAAACCAATGAAATTGTTTCTCGACGAAATGGAAAGGAATGGGAGGAAGGGAAGGGGAGAAGGACAAGGAGAGAGGCAGGTGGAGAGACAGAGAGAAGGACAAGGAGAGAGGCAGGTGGAGGGCAAGAGGAAGGAGCGAGAGAGGAAGAGAGAGAGAGGGAGAGAAAGAGAGTTTGCGAAAATAGCGCTCTGACGCTCGCCACTAGACATCGGCCGGAAATAAAGATTTATGATGTGACAGTGAAAATTAATAATGAGCCCAATTTCCACGGCAAATGGAGTTTTAAAGCGGCCTCTGGTGGTTGTGCGTTGCCTCCTGATCAACCCGCCCTCGACCACGCCCCAAGATCTTCTTCCCCTAGGTTCATCGAAGTCAGTGACGCGTTTTTGTCACATCACCGCAGGACGATTCGAGTGGAATCGATTGATTTTTGTTCGGGGCTTAAAGAGCTTCGCACCAGAGGCACTTAAAGGCAATTCCAGTCTCAGGAGTCCGGAGTCCTTCGAGGACAGGCGAGAATCGATCTCTCTCTCTCTTTCTCTCTCCCAATCGGACGAATGCAAATGCGCACATGATACGGTCAGGCAGCTCGATTACCACTACAAGCACACGCCCGACACACACTCCAGTCAAAGGCAAATACCACAGGCCCTGACCAGACGAAAACGTGGGCGTGGAAGACGAAGGGCGGGGAAAGCGAACCGAGAACATTCGCAAAATTTGTCGGAGGGAGAATGCGATTGTTGCAATTCAATTGAAATTAATTGAAGCATGCACATTCTTTGCTCCATCTCCGGCTGCCAGCGTCTGTGCTATCTATCTGTCTGTCTCTCTCTCTGTCTGTCTGTCCGTTCGCCTTTCTGTGTATGCATGCCAAGGCAACTGCGGTGCATGAGGCACAAAAAGTCGAGAAATTTTAATAGATAAGCGGGGCGAGCGGACAACAGTTGGGCGAATGGACGGACGGACAGACAGATGGAGGGACGGACAGACAGATGGACGGACGGACAGACAGATGGACGGACAGACAGATGGACGGACGGACGTTCGTTCACGAAACAGCCAACAAATGTGGGTCGATGTAAGACTCATCTGTGCGCCTGTGTGTGTGCGTGTACGTGTGCATTTGTTGCCGACTTGAATGGATTGCCGCTTCTGGCCGATAAATTCGCCCAAGTTTTTACGAAGCTGCAGCACTTCGAGGCCACCGCTCGCAACTCGCTTCTCGCATGCGATTCCGTGTCGAAGCTCCCTCGTCTCCCGGTTTAATGAGTCGGCGATTACGATCGCTCTCTCTCTCACTCTCTCTCTTGCTCTTTCCTTTCTTCACTCTCTGAAGAGCATTACCGAAATATATCATGCGATTTTCTCCACTCTCGTCCTTGCGGCAGCCTCTAATGCGATTTCCATCCCCTTCAACCCTCTCGATGAAGTGCATCAAACTCCTCGCGAGACGAGCGCCAGCCACTTGCGCCGGCTGTATCCCTCCTTCGGCCCTCTGGCGTGCAAACAACTCGGCAACACGACCACAACCCGGCGGACGGACGGATGGAGAAGAGACTCCAAGATGGAGAGACCCAGACCGCATCGAAGACAAGACCGCGGAAGAAGAGACTGATGGAGAAAGAGACAAGTGCAGAAACGTATCGAGCAAGAGTTGGAGTGAGTCAGAGGGACAGAAGGAGCGAGAGGGATGAAAGGAGGATGTCTCAGACGGAGTGGAGTGGCTCGCCATGAAAATATTATCTCGCACATGGCTGCGACTCCTCGCCGCATCCGCCATCAATTGGCGAAACGGATGCGGATGCGACGCCGGCATTTACGACGACTCCACTTGCATTCAAAACATCGCATCAGGATTTGAACAACGAGGATCAGACGAACGAATGACGAGGAAGAATCGAACGACGAGGAATCGAACGCTGAGGAGAATGGGCTGTCAAGTCGATTCCTGTCATGTCCTTCGGAGTTGGCTCCTTGGCGCATTTCTCCGTGGTTGTGATTTCTCAAGTTGTGTCTGCGCTTCGATGCGATTGAATAAGTAACGAGGGCTCAGTCAAAGTCACTCGAGTAGGATTTTTCAACTACCGCAGAATCTCCCAAAGCTCCAACGAGCTCCAAGAAGCATCATGAACCCCCCGAAGTCCTCTGGGAGTCCGCCCAATGGACTCGCACAAGGGTCATCAGTCACCGACCGACGACCGGAGCCAGCCGTCCTTGGCGAGGGCAGCCCCGCGACGATGCGGAGCAGAACAAAGCAAAACAAAGCCGGGCAGACAAATTAACAATGCGAGAGCGAGACAAATGACCCGACATTTGTTGTCGCAGCCACCTCGGCGGACAGCCGCAGACGACGCCCCAGACACGGCTGCGTCTGGCCCAGGTTCGGCCCAGACGAAGTCCGACCGCACGGAACCGCAAACGAGCGACAATTGAAAAGTCGGAACGATTTCGGTTTTGCAGTCTCTAAATCCGTGCGGCTGACCCCAACCCCCCGCTTCCAATCCGCCCCCGCTGCCCCTCGTCGGGCCGGCCATTACCTGATTGGGCGTTGGGTCGACGGTCCGTCGGTGGTCCGAAGTCATAAAAATGACGTAAAATATTTCGCCATTAGCATGATTTTAATTTCTGCATCCTGCCTTCGGCTGCCGGATCTCAACCCAACCCCAATTTGTCGGCCCCATAAAGGGTTGCTGTTTAATCTACTTTACGGCGAGGCGCTCACACGTTCGCTACTTTATAATTCAGTGCGTATTCGGGTTTTATTGCCAACCTCCTTCGCTAGCGGTGTTTACGAGCTCCTTCCGAGGCCCGCGGAGGGTTTTAATTAGCTCGCAATTCAAGTCGTAAAACGGGGCAGAAGGGAAGTTGGGAAGGTCGTCGAAATATGTTATCGGCTCCGATGGCCGTAAAGCGAAGGGTCGAAGGAGGCGCCGCGTGTTCCGATGGTTATTGCTCCTTGGTTTCAACCCTTTTTCTCCTTGGCTCCAACTTGTTCGCCCCCTTGGCTCCAATCTTCACTCCCGGTCGCTCGTTTTTCACCTGAGTCGGGCTCCTGCAATGATTCTTCATGGCCGTGTCGACTACTCATTTGCTCCAGCTCCCCCATCCCTGTTCACCTCCCTCCTCTCTTTTTCCGCTGTTTTTTGCTCTCTCTCCCGCTCGCTTTGTTCGGCCAATTTTGATTCTTTTTCATTCCGGGCGCCGCCTTCGAACCCATGCGCTTTCGAACTCTTTGACCCCGGCTCACGGCAGGTGGAGCTTCCCACGGTCTGTTTTTCTCTCTCTCTCTCTCTTTCTCAATAGTGGAGCTTCCCCCCTCTCTTGGGGGCCTTCGAAACAAATTGAGCGCATTTCGATTCAATTTAAATCGGAATCGAAATTGAAATTAAATTTGCATAAAATCAAACACAGAATGCAATTGGCGCCCATAACTTTGTAATACGCCCCACAACACTGTTTGTTCTTCACCTCCCCTCCCCCTCTATCACCCGCACCCTTTCACTCCTCCCTTCGTCCATTCAATCGCATTCACCCCGATTGAGAGCGTAATTCGCTCCAATTTTATAGCGAATGCAATTTTGCTCTTTTCGCGGCTTTTGTTAATTCCACGGGCCTCTCACTCCACTTGACCGGGTTCTCGACCTGGTCCGGGCGGCGGGGGGCGGTGGCAACTGCGGGATCAAAGGTTTTTCCAGGAATTCATCGGCGGAATTATTCGCGCAGTGCATTTAACTGTGAAAGTCCTGCCTTCGTTCTGGCGTCCATTATTGTTGTTATCGTTGTTGCCGCGTTTTCCGCCGGAACAGTGGTTATTATACAGCATGTAAATGCCAAATGCCGTTGTTCGGAGCGGCGATAACAAAGGTTGTTCTTTCGACACCCCCCCCCCCCCCAAACTCTCCACGGTTTGGCCTCCCTCGCAAGCTACACAGCAATGCTTTCGACGTTTCCGACGATCTCGTCTCGAGTCGGCTGCAATTACGCCGCCCCGCCCACCGGACCGCGAGGCGGGCGTGCGTGGGCACCATCGTCGCTCGATTATAAATCTCCAAATGCCCTCATTCACCATCGTCCCTCGTCCACCTTCTCTCGATTTGCTGCGACAACAACGTGTGATTAAACGACGCGAATCACGACAGCCGTCGACGCGAGTCTAGTGTCCACGCGCGACTCTCGTGTCCAAATGCACCTGTGCGGATTCCCAGGGCCGGCCACGCCCCCACCTTCCGCCCTCCGTCCTCCTTCCATCATCCTCATCAGACACGAGCGACATGTCTACATGTCCAATGAGCTGCGAACTTTGAGCAATTACCGAGATTCCACAATTAAAGGTGGATTCAGCCTTGTTTCCTCATTAGCCTCTGAGTCTCTCCCCCACCCGTCGCCTTCGTCTCAGGACTTCTCCGAATGTCCTGCCGACTTAGCCGAGGAGCCCCATGTGCGAGACACGGTCTGGAGCCGACTTTGCGGCTTTCAATTAGACATCCTTTGATTACTCGGCTCCCGGCCGACGTCGGACCGAGTGTTTGTCGAGCCGACGCAGCGATGCGAAGGAGCTCCGTCTGTCCCCGCCCTCGACTCGCATTCAGACTCGGCCTTTGTTCGGCAAAATTTATGGCCAGTGGCGACGTCTCCGTGTCCGCCTCAGTCTTGGGCCGTGCGACTTCCTCGAAGGAGCCAGATGGCGAGGATCCTGCTCTGAGCCTGAGACTTCCTTCGGACACGAGGAAATCTTCTCCCGTCCCTTCACCAACCTCTCGTCTCTCTCTCTCGATCTCCACATCTTCTCCCTTCCCTCGCCTTCTCCCCCGATCGCCCCACAGTTCGAAGACTCGCTCCCGAAGCTGGGAAAATGCGAAACTCCGGATGGGAAAAAAAACCCTTTGTGTGTTTCCCATTTGTATATGTCTATCAAGATGGGCGTATGTGTATGCGTATGTGAGTGTGTGTGTTTGTGTGCTTGTGTCGGCTACACGCACACTGGCGCATTTTCCTCCATTATTCCGTTGTGTTTGCTTGAGCTCCATTCGAGGTGAGTTCGCATGTGTGTTTGTCGTTGTTTTTGTTGGTATTGTAAATATTGTTGTAGTTGGTGTTGCAAATTGAGTTGTTGTTGTTGTTGTTGTTATTGTACATGATATAACAATTCTCCTCGTTGATGTTTTTGTTATTGGTGCTTTTGTTTTTTTTTTTTTTTTTTTGTTGTTTTACTCATTGTTGGAAATTGTTATTGTATTATAGTTCGATGTTCCATGATGCTGTTACTGATGGTGTTGTTCTTGTTGTTTCTATTGTTGTTGTTGCCATTGTTGCTCTTGTTATTGTTGTTTTTGTTAGTACACATTCACGCTTTTATGCGTAACAACAGAGAGTGTTTCCACCACTAACACATCAACAAAAAAGTAATGTGAATAGAAAAAATAGAAATAACAAACTAACAAAGAAAGTACAAGCAACAATTTCAACTGGAATAACAACACTAACAATTACAACAACAATAACAAATGCCGGGATAGGTTTTGAATATCGCCAACAAATGAAGTAACAGTGGGTATTTGTTGTTGTAGTTGTAGTTGTAGATATTATTGTTATGACTACTCTGCAACTCACGAAGCCTTCGCAAATCGACGTGTCTGTCTGTCCGTCTGTCTATGTGTGAGCATTTAAGCCGGCATCCAGGTGGAAGCCTGTGTAAGTGTAGCATGTTTGCATGTGTGTATATGTGTGTTTATTTGTGTGTGTTAGTAAAACTGCATCCTTCGAAGCATTTTCCACGCGAGCGATCCAAATACTTCAGGAACATTTTAGATTTTTACGCGTTGTTGAGTTTGTTTCACGGTTCATTTTTCAAATCGAATGATAATAAAAACACAAACAAACAAATACAACAGAGGACAACCCTGCCACACCCCCTAGTCTCCCGCCCATCCCTTCAAATTCCCCTTAACTGAAAGCCATCATTTGCGATTCCAACGAACGACTCCAACGACTCCTGGTGACGTCTCCGATGACAGACGAGACCCAGACGTCTATCGGACAATCGTTCGACATGAAAGCCATCGAGACGAATAGATCGACTCGCAGACAGATGGCTAGTGAGACAGATGGCTAGTAAGACAGATGAACAGCGAGACAGATGGACAGCGAGACAGATGGACAGACGGTTGAAGGCAGAGAAAGAGACATCTGGATGCAGCCGTCATCGGAGTGTTTTTTGTGGCTCCTGCAGGACGTCGTCGTCAACAAATCGATGTCGCAGACGATGGAGACGTCGATGCAGCCCCCGCTGAGATGAGATTCGACGACCAACGACCCCCCGATCCCTCGATCTCCAACCCCCCTTCGATCGATTGCACTCTTCGTGATGGTGATCAATCATATGAGCTCGTCCCACCCTTGGCCCTCGTTTTAATGAGACCCTAATGCGAGGCTGAAGGATGGAGGGAGATGGAGGAGGCTGGGGAAGAGAGAGATCCAAATGAAACTCATGTCCACACCACCAACAATAGTAAAACCAACAACTGAATCTGGATCCACAACTCATGGCCGACAAGCGACGCACGCATCAGGCTCGACAGCGGGTGGGCGGAGCGATCGTTGACGAGGGAGGCAGACAGAAGAGGGTCGTCAGCTCGGCTTCGATGGCAACAGGAGATGCGTGCATGCCAAGTGGGCGGGAGTGGGGGTTGGGGGGGCGTGGCAGGGCGCCGACAGATCCGGAGTGGACACAGCTTAGAGCGTTTGATGAATTGCAACAAAACCAGAATCCTAATAAATATCCTGGCGACTGACAGGAACACGGCAGCCACTGTGAGGATGGTGAGAGGGGAAGGCAACAGAGAGAAAGAGAGGGAGAAGGCAATAGAGGGAGGGACCGAGGAATAGTTGTGCATACGAGTGATGAATGGTTGTGGCCGGAAGCGAGTCATCGATAGTTTCGAAATCGGAGGACCTCGAGAGCGATGAGGAGTCGGCATTTATTTCGGGGCCTCCTGTCGATGCCGAGCGCACG
This sequence comes from Coelopa frigida, assembly GCA_017309665.1. Taxonomy (NCBI): domain Eukaryota; kingdom Metazoa; phylum Arthropoda; class Insecta; order Diptera; family Coelopidae; genus Coelopa; species Coelopa frigida. The sequence continues at coordinate 42,727,248 of CM029561.1, forward strand.
GCGAGACGTCACATTCGACGGGTCCCGACATGGCAACCACCAAGAGGCGGGTCTGCGGAAGGGGCGGGGCGATGGAGAATGAAAATTAAAAGCCGGAAAAATCTCCCCGCTCGATGAACTGCGCTCAAGTCGTCGCTCAGGACTCGCTCAAGAGCCACTGGGGCGAGGTTGAAAATCAGTTGACGTGATTTGCATGCGAAGTCGGATCCCCGAGTCAGATCGCATCCCTCCCTGATTCGACTGCTGCTTAATCGTGCGACGTTATCTCGGTCCTACTTAACACCCAGTTAATCCCCCGGATAAATTTATGGCCACCACCCGGCGTCCGTCCGCCGTCCACTGAGTGATCCAGTGGCCAGATGATTCCGACGCCTTCCACTCGTCCTTGTTCACTTCGTTCTCGTCCTCATCCTGATCCTCCTTCTTCCTCTCTTCATTCTCATCGTTCTCCTGCCCCATGTCGAGCTGGTCTTCGGAGCGACAAATCGTGCAAGTGAAATCGCTATTGAATGCTGATGCAGCCGGGAAGCGACGGATATGACGAGGGCTGAAGGGGGCGGCGGTGAAACTGTCACAGCTCTTTCGCTTCCCAACGCCGGCATCCTCTGTATCACACACACACACACACATACAGTCTTCTTCTCCTCCCCACACGATTCGGGTTTATTTGCTCGCTTCTTAAGTCCAAGGGACATGGCTTTGTTTCACGAACCCCACCGCTCCAGCTCCGCTGACCTAATTCGGAATTTCGAAATCGTTTCCGAGCAATTTTCCAAAAAGGACGAACGCTCCTTCCTTCATCTTTTGACCAACTCTCGTCTCCCCCCTTCCCTCGTGGATGATCTTTTACATCTTTGTTGTAAGTTGCGAAAAAGTTTCTCGTCTTGTTTCCGTTTCCGCTTCAGTTTCCTGTTTTGACTTTCGTTTGTTTTCTTCACTCGATTGTTGTTAGTGTTGTTGTTGTTGTAGATGTTGTTATTGTTGTTAGTGTTGTTAGTGTTGTTGTTGGAACAGCGTCTATTGTTGGCGGTCGATTCCGCTTCGCTCGCCCTCGTCTTCGTTCTCATCCTCGTCTTCTTCCTCATCCTCGCCAGCCGAACAAACAAACAAACAGAGTGGTCAGCCCTGGTTCTTGGTTTTGTTATAGTGTTGTTGGTCGCTAGTTTCTGTTGTTGTTGTTATTTCAAGTTCTTCTTCTTCTTCCCCTTTTCGCCTATTCCTTTGTTTGGATTTCCTTCTCTCGCATTGCTGAAGCTGTTGCCTTGTCGGGTGTTTCTCCTATTGTTGTTGTTGTTGCTCTTGTCAATGTTGTTATTGCTGTTGTCATAGTTGTTATTGTTGCTTCTCATGACGACGACGACGATGATGATGATACCGTCGACAGGGTCATGTTGTTGTTGTTCTTGGTGTGTGAGTGAGTGTGAGCTTGGATTTTGATTTGTTGCTCTGAAATGTTAAATGAGAAATCTTTCTCGGTGTTTTTTTTTTTTTTTGTTTTGTTTGCCCCTAACCAGATTTCCTTCTGGATTGCTCTGAAGGGGAGGGACAGACAGCGACAACAACAACAGTTAAGAGAACAACAACAATCTGTGGAACAATAAAAACACGCAGAGAATGAAAACAACACGTCGAAAGAATGACAATAAAAAATCCGAGCAAATCTAATGAATTAGTTATCGTGCTTGAATAAATTGCTCGAGAGCGAGACAGCGATAGAGAGATAGAGAGAGACATTCGGAGAATGAGTGAAAAGGCCGCCAATTGTTTTTGACCCGAGTTCCGGCCGGCGTTTGTGTGGAATGCGAAATTAAAAAGGATCAGATGTCGCCAAGGACTCTCAAGAAAGGGAGGAGGGTTCCCGGCCCCCGTGGCGCCACCCGCCAGGCCGGCGAAAAGAACAACGACCGCGAAAGCGAAAGGATTCCGGGAGGTCCTTGAAACCGACTTTCAACCCCCCCCCCCCCCCCTTGGCCCCTGACAAATGATTTATGCCCCGCAAATTAAGAAGCAATCGGCAGAAGTTTCCGATTTCCAGCCGCGCCCCCCCTCTCGGCCCTTGTCCAACTCCCCGGTTGGAGGCCGTAAATAACTCAGGACACCCCGCGATGCTGCCAGATCCGCATGATGGCAGCAAACGAGAAAAAACAGCAACAACATCAATTAGTAAGAACAACATTACAACAAGCGAAATAATAACAATAATGATAATAAGGAGGCGAGGAAGAAGAAGAGTCACAGAAACAACAACAAAAAGTACTTTGTCTCGCGACATCAGGAATCGAAAGACATGGCGCCGATTTCTCTTCTCCGCCCCAATTCTCCACGCCCCCTCCTTCCTCCTCCACCATCACAAGTCGGCCTCTAATTATTCAGTTTTATGTAAATTTTTAATTTGAAGCTGTCGACTTCGAGGATTCGGAGTGGAGAAGGAGGAGGAAGGAATGGAGGAGCCTGAAATCAGGACCGAGACCAGGATCTCGGCAAAGAGGACGACATTCAACAAGCTTTCGATTCGAGCGAATCCTCGTTCTTATTGTTATTGTTTTTGTCCTCTCTCGTGTTGTTTTTCCGCTTATTCTGCAAACACTTTCGACTGCTGCCAGGAGGATGAAGAGGAGGAGGACGAGAAGAGGAGGATAAGAAGAGGCAAAAGAGGGGACAAGGGAGGCGAAAGAGTAGAGAAGAGGGCGTGGCGTTCCTCGGGGAGGAGGTCGCCTTTCATAAATTTGACCTCTAATTGCCCGCGGCAGTCGCTGGAATCGCGGCCTCGTTTCGCGTTTTGCCAATCGATAAATACTTCGGAAATAATTCAATTCAACCACCTCCCACACCTCTCTCAAAAATATGGGAATCTTTATTGGGCCCGAGGGAAGAGGAGCGTGGCGTGGCCCACCTGGCTTGGAATCGGCACTCGATTTGGTTGTTGTTTTCTGTCGACTCTTTCAGGCCGAAGGACGCGAATTTTTGGATCGAAATTTCTCGCAGATGCCGTCCATTTATTGAGATCTATAAAAAAAACAGAAGGTCGGAACCGCGAATCGAAGGAGTTCTGGAATGTGACCTCTGTTTCCATCCTAGATCTCAGATCCTCCTCAGTTCCGGCTTTGATCCCTTTGTTGGCCTTTAAACACCCCGAGTGGTTTCAGCCAGAGCGAATTCTCATCGCTCACTCATCCACCTCGCGTCCACTCGATTCTCTCGAATCTCTCCGGTCATCCTTCATCTTTGCCCCCTTCAAGAGAATCGTTTTCAAAGAATGCTGCTTCATTCTCTCCTCCACTCCAACCCACTCAGTTTCCACAACTGCATTCTCTCCAAAATGGATACTTTGACCACGCGGCGTGCGCCACGCCCCTCGCATCGTCTGCCTCCCAAAAGAGCAATCATACATCACAACCATATCTTTTCCCCTCTCTCCTCTCCTGTCCGTTTTTTACTCTCATTTCGTTCACTTCGCAGGATGAGACATGGAAACGAATCCTTGCATCGTTGTTGAAGAGCGCTCGAGTTCGCGAAATCGCTACGCAGTGGCAACACCGGCGGCCCCCCGTCCTCGCCCCGCCCACGGCACGTGCAACACTTCGCGGGGCGAACGCTTGCCTGCATTTTAATTTCGCGAAAATGACAGCGAGAACGCGGCCACGCCCCCCAGTCGCCTTGGGTGAGCGCATTTAAGTAATGAAAACAACACCGGGGGGAGGTTGCAAGGGTGCAACACGCAGCTCAAGCCTTGGCCGGTCACTCGGGGCAGTGGGCGGGAGGGGGGCGTGGCAGCCCTCCTTGGGTCGGTCCTCCTCGGTGCTTCCTTGGGGCTTCCCGTCTTGGGCGCTCGCCAGCTGCTCGCTAACGAACTTCCTGCTTCCGACGCTTCGACACTTTTCGTGTAAACAAGACGCTCAGCCACGCCCCTAACTCCGCGCCGCGTCTTCGTCTCTCCATCGCCATCGCCATCGCCTTCGACGTTTCTTCGCCGCACAGTTTGTGGTTTATTTTTTATTAAAATTGAAAAAGTTTCGCCATTTCTCCCGCTTCCTTTCGCTCTCTTCTCTCGTCCTTCGGCCGTTCTCGTCTTGGCGTCACGTTGCGTGCTCGTGAGAGGGCAGATAAGGGACAGAGAGAGAGAGTTAGAGAGAGGGTGAAAGAGAGAAGGACGCTGGGAGCTCTTAAAAATCGCGCTTTGCATCCTGCCATGATTTTTGATTCTCCTCCGATTTCCGTTCGGCATCAGCTCGATTCACTTTACTCTATTGTTGTTGATGTTGTCTTTTTGTTGTTTTTTTATTATTGCTGTTGTTCCTGTAACTTATTCTTATTATTGCTGTTGCGCCTTCTTGTTCTTGTTGTTGCGCCTTCTTGTTCTTGTTTTTGCTGCATCTTGTTTTTCTTTTTGCAGCCATTCACTCGAGTCTGCTGCTGCTGTTGCTGCGATGAGAATTATGTGCTCGGAGAAAAGTTTAATCAGCTTCTGTTTCGCTCCGCCGTGGCGCTTAATAAGCTTCGCAGGGCGAAGGGAGCGCAGACGGAAGGACAGACGGACAGACTGAAGAACGAACAAGAAGAAGGAATGAAGAACGAATGAAAAACGAGCAAGGCACGAACGAGTGAACGAAGTCGGCGGTGCATTCGGGTGGATCGAAGGAGGTGATGAGAAGATGAAGGATAAAAAGGAGGAGGCGGGGCAAGGGGGGGCCGAAGAAGTGGCGCTTATCTTAACATGGCTTTGAGCAGCTTACGGGGCAGCTTAGAAACTATTGCGATGCTTGTGAGCGAAATTTACACGTTGCAAGGTTGGCAGAAATTGAGGCAACAGCAACAGGAGTAATAACAACAACAACAACAACAATGCCCTTACATGAACAACAAAAATAACAGGAACAACAACAATCCCATTCACCATAACAAGGACTACGAGATCAACAACATCAAAGTCAACAACATACACTTCTAGGATAAATGCGAAGAGCGCGTAATGAAAAGTGGAGTGCGAACAAAAACAACAACAAGAAGAAGAGTATAACATGGGTAAAAACAACAACAATGGAATGGAGAACAACAAGAGTATGAACAACAACAACAAAAAGAAGAAGAGAGCAACATCAATGAGTACACAATCAGCAAGTACAATAACAAACATAGAGACCACAAGGACTCGCTCACAGAAGGATTCATATTTAAGAGAAACGTGCGTCGCAGCGAAAGTTTCTCATTCGCATCGGCGGGTGGCGGATAGCAACGAAACCAAGGGCGGAAACGGAAGGAAGACTCAGCTCGACTCCTGTGTGTGTGTGTTCGTGGCTCGGTGTAAATAAGTCAGCTTAAGGCGAAACGTGAGAACCGCGTGCGACGTTTTGCTCGCCTCCTTCATCCTTCCCTCTTTCGCTCATCGACGTCTCCACCAGAGCCATTATGCGATTAAAATTTTGTATTCGATTTTCGGGAAATCGTTCTCCATCCCTTTCCCCCAATCCCAACCTCACTCGATTCCAAGAGGGAGTCGCTTCTCCCAAGGAGTCGACTCGTTTCTCTCACTTCGACGGCGGGAAAGTTCGCTCGTATCAGTCCTCTGAGAACATTTCCAACTCCCTCCCACACTCTCGTTCTCCTTCTCTCTTTCGCTCGCTCTCTGTCTTTCCCTCCTTCTCTCAATTTCTCCTATCAGCGCCAATCGAGCGGAGAATTATAAATGCTATTCTTACGTGGACATCGGCTCCAGATGCGGAGTCGATCTAGTGATTTATACTCGCTTCTGATCCCGGGGGTCGGGCGGCATTAGTCTGGGAGTCTTTCAGACTTCTCCGTCGGCCCCTCAGAATCCACCTCAGCCCTGCGCTCCCTCTGTCGCCAGATTTTCGTTCTCTCAATTTTAGGTTCCTACTACTTGGGTTGTGCTTGTTGTCACCACCTTCCGGTTCCGGTGCCTCATTTATCATCCTCGCGGCTCCACGGTCCGCCGGATCTTGAGAACGAAACCTCATAATTATCCTCTGCTCCCTACACAGGCACTAATTCTTCCGATTCGCCTTACTTAAAAATCAAAGCATTAACTTTTATTTCAAACTTAATCTTTTTATTTCATTTCTTCTGAACAATTTTTATTAAAATTATTTCTTTCATTTGAAGTAAACATCGAATTGGAAATAAAAATAAATGAAAATAAAATCACTCCCATAACAAAAAATTTAATTTTGAAGCTGGAAAACAACATTGTTCCGCTCGAAGGAATAAAAAATATTATATTGTTTGCATAAAGGCTTTTTATTCTTGAATCAATTAAATTCTGCGAATCGCTGATTTGGTTTGGTTTGTAAGACCAAAAAAACAAAAGTCATGAATTTTTTCTCTTAATTTTTTATAGCATATTTTCATACCATCATTTTTAAAATTCATACTTTTCTTAAAAATACAGATTTTTTAAATTAATATTTTCTTTATTCATAATCTAATAAATTCAGTTTTATAAATTCAAAACTTTTTTTGAAATTATTAATATATGGTATTTATTAAAAATTTAAATTTGTTTTTAAGTACTTTTTATATGAAGTATTTTTAATTTAAAATTTATTTTATTTTTATTTCATTTCTATTGTTTTTTGAAAATATTTCGATTTTTTCATTTTATTTTCTAATATGTATTTTTTTATATGTTTTTATTTATTTTTATTTATTTACGATTTTTTTTTTGTTGTAATAAATTATAAATTAATAATTTTAATTCGGGTTTTATTTTGTATTTCACTATGTATCGCAACGGAGTTACTAATTCGTGTAGATCGTAAATAAATTTCCGCTCGTATTCCGTGCAAACTTCATCTAATGGCCATTAGCGTCCATCAGTCAGAAATCACTTGTTCATATATCCTTCAGCTGGCTGCCACGCCCACCCCGTCTCGCCTCTCGATGCCCCTGATGAACCCGACCGTGGCGCGCTTTGCATAAATTTCACATTTAAAGCCTTTTCATCCAATGTGTTTCAATCGCATGGAATTGGTTTTTGTCTCTATTTTGTTTGTCTTTTATTACCTTTTGCTCGATGTTGATAAATCCCATAATTCTTAATTTGGGTCGAAAATTGAAAAATTGGCTCGAACAGGAGAGCAATGAAGGTGATAATGGGGCCAAAAACAATAACAACAATGGCAACCAGAGCAACCGCATCATCATCATCAACATCATCGTCGGCAACAACAACAAGACCATCGAGAATAAAATGTCACAGGACATCAAACTAACGGCAAATAAAGGATTTCCACACACACTCTACATAAATAAATAACTGAGTTTGTCTCTGTGGGCTTGCGAGTGTATGTGTGAGTGAGTATGTGTGAGTGAGTGTGTGTGTGTTGGCGGCAATAACGGTAATTGCCGGAGGGGCCGCCCCGAACCTGAATTTATTCAAAACAATTTAAATATGAAATTTATTCGATCGAAATGTTGCGAAATATGTAGTGGCGCTTGAATGAAATCTGTTTGTTCCATAAAATATTATTTCGGTAAAAGTAGCGATAATCTTTTACTTTTGCTACGTTACTACCAATATTGCGTAGGAAAATTGAGCAACTCTCAAGCGGAGAGTTTTAACTTTCACCAAGTTTGGCAGCTTAGCATCAAGCGACAATTTCCCGCTTAATCACTTTCGCAGCTACCACCAGACGAGTAAAGTGTAAAATTAAAAGTGTCCAAGTTAAATAAGTGGAAAATGTATAAAGTATTTTAATTCAATTTATTTTTTTTGTAAATAAGTTGAACTCAATTCCGACTCATATTGTCGTATTGTTCTGGGTAAGCAATTTTGTTTCTCACCCTCTCTTATTCGCAGGGAATAATGTATTAAAATTTTAGATTCTTTTCTTTGCCGAAATTTAAAATTGTTGACGCCATTTTATGGTCAATAATTAACCATTCGTGCCTCATAATTTCATTTAAATCAAATTGGAGCCGATTCCCTAAACGGGTAATTATTGTCGATGGTAAACAAAAGAAAAGAGAATAAAATCTCTGTTTATTTAGATTTGGCTCCAAATAGAGTTCCTGTGTACTTGTTGTTGCTCAGAACAGAGAAACCGAACAACAAGTACATCGACTCTCACCGAACAGCTGGAAGACGGTATATGCATATAGTCAAAGACCCCAGTCGGTGAAAAAAAAATCGTCGTGGACGGACAAATCCACTGATCGCGTCCAAATCGTCGGGAAAAGCAAGAAATGTCCTAGAGCAGAAAGAAAAGGCTCGGAATTTCGAAGTGCGGTGAAAAAAAACGGGTTTTCCATGCAAAATAACATATAATTCATAAATAAATGGAAAATTTCCCGAAAAATTTTGAATAAAGGTGTAAAATATTTGATAAAACCGAAGGAATTACACCTCAGGAAATAATCCTGAATATAAGTGAAAGTGGTGTTCCAATATGGCAGTGGCGCGGTTATTTTAGTTAGAATTAATTAATAAATGAATTTTTAGTGTAGTGAAATAATTAGAATAAGTCATGATTATTGTTAGTAGTGCATTTTTAGGTTATATATAATAGAGAGCAATTTTGTATTTTTTTGTTATTGTAATTTTTAGTTTAGACCTAAAAGTAGGCAACACTTTTTATCAAATTTTTGCAAAATGTTTAAAAGTTAGTTTAAACCCGAATTAGAAGTTTGATCTCATTAATTTTTAGGTATACACATGAATTAATGTAGTTTTTATCATTTAAATTAATTTTCTTCTCGTTTAAACAGGAGTTATAAGCGGAAGTTGGTAAAAACGGATGAATTGTCTCATGTACCCATGAAAAAGTCGCATGAGATAATTCTTCCAGCCGCCATAATTTGTCTCCGCTCTCGGTATTTCGTGCATAGCTATTTACTCTCTCTCTCACAGCTCACTTCGTTTGACAACAACAACCTCAGCGTCCAGCATGAAAGATCTTTCATCGTGGGAGAGTAGCAGGTGCATGTAAGTGAAACAAAAGTAGAGAGTCGAAAGCCTATGCAGGGTTACCACCCGTTACTTATTTTTTTATTTATACATCTTATTAATTCGATGCATAATTATATCGATATCGAACTAATAATATTAACGAATTTCATTTAATATTAACATTCGTGAAGTGCAGCCATTTTGAATTTTCGCACTCCGGATGTCTGGTGGTAACTCCAATTTTTTTATACATCATCTTCTTTAGAGGAATAACTATAGCGTCATTGATTAATGTGTAACCTCGCGTAGAGATTAAAAGGGGGAAAAAAAAAAGAAAAAAAATAAGAGAAAAACATAATTTTGGTTTCTCATGGCAACCCTAGCCACGAATGTAATGTAAATTCTGCCAACAGCTGATCGCGAGCTGCAATGTTTTGCAAATTCTTGATTAATCGTTTTCTATTTTAATCCATTATTAATTTTAATTTTTTTTAAAATAATTTTAATTACAATTTTAGTTTTTAATTTGCTCTTATTACTTTATATTTTATTTTTGAATTATAATTAAATCTAACATGAATTGCTAGTTCGTTGATTTGATTACTGGTGGATGATGTTGTGGGTAGGGTGATGGGGTCAATGGGGTCATTATGATTTTCGTGGCCTTGATGATGATGACCTTGGTTGGGAGGGTAAAATGGTTGCAGTCATAACACCAAGATGCAACTTTTAAAGCAAATGTTTATGTTTATGTTTCGGTTTCATCTGTCCTCTTTCTCTTTCTTAAACTTTTCTTATCCTCGGTCGTTCTCTCCCCCTGCTCTCTCTCATATTTTCCCTCACTTCCAGTCTCTCTCCTTGTTTGTACTTTCGCACGTAGTTTTTTTAAATAATTGTCGAAGTAGCTGAAGACAAAGATGGCGGCCGGAACTTGCCAACCCCACCATTAGCCGACGAGCCGGAGCCGGAAACCTACGTGCATCCGCTGCTTGATTTGTCGTACGTTACATGCTACAGATATAATTAATCTTGGCGCCCAACGTGTGTGGCCTAATTTAAATTAAATTCAACATCTTTGTAAACCATGTTTACAATATTCGGAGGTCCACATAATTTTTGCTTCGTGCATTTCTCTTTAATTTTTATATTCTTTAATTTACAATTTGTGGAACAATGTATGATGCAAAACCATTGTCATACAACCAAAATTGTGTTCCGTCTGTCACGATTGTTATTTGTCCCGTATTCAATAAATTTTCTCGCACCAATGAGCATTTATTAGGAATTGCAGAGCCGTGGCATGATAAGCTACGCTCTGACCAATGAATGGTTATTGGCTCAGAATTTTTATACGTCTTTCCAGCCTTGATTGGAATAAATAAGTGGCAAGCCACCATTAGCCACTTAGCCATCAAAGCATATCATTCTCTTCCTACTCTACTGTTCTTGACCCTTTTATTTCCGAAACTAAAATATTTTATTTGCATGACAACATCACCTGAATATCCACAACGGAATCCCCAGTAATAAATCATATTTATATATATCTTTTTTTTCGAATATTATATTTTTCATTATTTTTTTTTGAACATATAAATCTTTTTTTATACTATTTTGTGGAATCATGGCTCTTCGTCATAGTACGGAAGACTTAACCTCTCTGGATGGGAATTCAGTTGTTTGCAGTATTTGCAACAGCTCAATTGTGGCTAGTAGTCACTTGTTAAAAACAAGATGCAACCATTCTTTCCATCGACCGTGCATTTTAAAACACATGCAGACGAAAACCAATTGTCCTGTGTGTGGGGTAAAGTGTTCTTCGAAGGATTTGCGGGAGGGTAAACAAAATATACAGTTTCAAACACCAACGAAGGTCTATGAAACACGCGCTGAAACGCGCAAACAAGCTTTTGAGTCCGTAGTGTCCGGTTCTGTGGCAGCCACGACAAATACGTCGGTATCACAGGTACCGCAGAGTGTTGCAATCGAGCATAACGATTCAACAAGGATTAATACACTAGTGGCTGAAGCTGTTGGTGCTCAACAAGCGGAGCTATTTAATACTCTTAGCCAACAGCTCACACAAATGATTGAATCGAATATAGAAGCGGGACTTAGACGATTGCAGTTGCAATCACAACCACCACCAAATCCTCTTCCGCAGATGACCACTTTACCAGCTGTCGAGCAGCAAACTCTCGATCAATTGCTGGGACTACGAGGTCCAAATTCGGATGACCGCAGAAATTCCGCTGAAAGAGGCAGCCAGTTCATACACGCGTCGACAACTTCACGTGATGAACAATCTGCATCGGATGTCATTTTTCGAGCCGACAAAGTTGGGCATATCATTTCCAATTGGAAACTGAAATTTAATGGCGAACAAAACAGTCTGTCCGTCGATAACTTTATTTATCGCATTGATGCATTGACTCACCAAACCCTTGGGGGAAATTTTTCGCTGCTATGCAAATATGCAAGCACCCTTTTTGACTCCAAGGCAGCTGACTGGTTTTGGAGATACCACAAATCTGTGCAGCAAATCCGGTGGGAGGACCTTTGTATAGCCCTTCGAAGGCAATATAAAGATTCGCGTACTGACGTCGACTTTAGGGAGATGATCAGAGACCGCAAGCAAAGACCGAATGAACGATTTGATACCTTTATGAGGCAATACTGAATCTTACAGATAGGCTTGAAGTTCAAATCCCAGAAAATTCACTTGTCGAAATATTACGACGCAATCTCTTGCCTGAAATTCAGCATGAGATCCTGAATTTACCAGTTTACTCTGTGTCTCATTTGAGAGACATTTGTCGTAGACGAGAATTCTTTATGCAAGACGTCTATCACAGAGGGAGCATTCCAAAATCAAATCCCATGCGGAAACAGGTGTCAGAAGTAGATACTCCACTCTTTTCCGATCATGAAGTCCCTCAAAATTTTGAAGACGAAAGCGAAGAAATTTCTGCTGTGTCACTGACTTGCTGGAATTGTGGCAAGAATGGGCACAGGTATCAAGAATGTCTGTCAGATCGAAAGGTTTTTTGTTATGGCTGTGGTACTCCGAATTCTTACAAACCCACTTGCAAACATTGCAATGGGTCAAAAAACTGGAGATCGAGTGCACAGATGGGTGCACGCAAACAGACCATGTCGAGGAACCAGGCGACAAACACCGAACAGTGATTGTCGAAACTAAAACCTCGGAATTAAAACCATCATCAGATACTATTTCATTATTCAAACCATTTCATATTCGCGTTGCAGAATACAAAGCTGCACGTAAAAGAATTTTTAATAACCAATCACCGGTTGCGATCTCTACTCGTTCGTCGAGACGTATGCGTAATTTTTGGGGAAAAGTGAAGGCGTTCAAAAAATTGTGCATCAATACGATTTTTGATAAACCGAATGATATACGGCCGTACGCGGAAGTAAAATTATTCGGGGAAAAAGCGATTGGATTGCTCGATACGGGAGCATCCATCTCTTGTATTGGTGCAGAAACTGCTCACAAATTTCTGCAGAGTAATCACAAATACAAAAATATGCGATCTACAGTACGAACTGCTGATGGCAAATCACAGCAAATTGTGGGTTGTGTGGATACAGAAATTGTCTTTCGAGGTGTTTCCAAACCCATCACTATATATATAATTCCGTCTCTTGCACAGAGTCTATATTTAGGCATAGACTTCTGGAAGACCTTCAATCTTTTACCAGCAGGAATTCTTTCAGAAATTGATTGTAACAAACCTCTGGAATCGACTACAATGCACATTTTATCAAATCAAGAAAAACAACAATTGCAAACAGTTATTGAGTGCTTTCCCTCCTTCGCCAAAGAAGGTCTTGGTAAGACCAATCTGATTTCCCATTCAATTGACGTGGGAAACGCTAAACCAATCAAGCAACGACATTTTCCAGTGTCACCAGCAATTGAGAAATTGATGTATGAGGAGGTGGATCGTATGATAGGTTTAGGGATCATTGAGGAATCTGACAGTGCTTGGTCTTCTCCAATTGTTCTGGTTAGAAAACCGGGTAAGGTACGATTATGTTTAGACAGTAGAAAAGTGAACGAAGTCACTGTTAAAGATGCGTACCCTCTACCGAATATTGACAGTATTCTAAGCCGACTACCAAAGGCTGAATTTATCTCAACTATCGATCTCAAAGACGCCTTTTGGCAAATTAATCTGGACGAAAATCCAGAGACAAAACTGCATTTACAATCCCGGGTCGGCCATTGTATCAGTTCAAAGTTATGCCTTTTGGACTGTGCAATGCCCCACAAAGCATGTCACGACTCATGGACAAAGTCATACCATCACATCTCAGGTCCGAGGTATTCGTGTATTTGGATGACCTTTTAATTATATCCGAAAGTTTTTCAAAACATATTAATGTTTTAAGCGAGGTTGCTAAGAATATTCGCGCATCGGGGTTAACAATAAACATCGAGAAGAGCAAATTCTGCCTCAACGAAGTTCGATATTTAGGGCATATAGTGGGAAAGGGCACGATACGCACGGACCCAGAAAAGGTTTCAGCCATAGTAAATTTTCCTTGTCCGAAATCTGTAAAACAGATCAGACGTTTCCTAGGTATGTCGGGATGGTATAGGAAATTCATACAAAATTATGCATCAATTACTTCACCACTTACTGACTTACTGAAGTCAAATAGACGATTTGTGTGGACAGATGAAGCACAAAAAGCTTTTGATGAGCTAAAAGTAATTTTGAGCACGGCTCCAGTACTTCATAGTCCAGACTTTTCTCAACCATTCTACATCCATTGTGATGCCAGTCACACAGGTGTCGGAAGTGTATTGGCTCAGAAGAACGTTGAGGGGGATGAGGGTACCAATTTCATTTATGTCCAAGAAGCTAAACCACGCTCAAAGAAATTATTCTGTTACGGAACAGGAGTGCTTAGCAGCCATACTGAGCATTAAAAAGTTCAGACCTTATGTAGAAGGGCATCAGTTTACGATCATCACTGATCACGCATCCTTAAAGTGGTTGATGTCACAAACTGATCTCAGCACGCGATTAGCTCGATGGGCTTTAAAGCTGCAGGGATATTCATTTAAAATAGAACACAGGAAAGGTTGCCAGAACATAGTGCCAGACACACTATCTCGAGCGAATACACAGGATCTCTCTTCTGTGGATTTAGTGACAACTCTAGCTTCAGATGGCTCTGATCATGTGGATCAATTAGACAATGATATTGGGATTTTTGTCGACCGGAACTCAAATCATTTAAATCTGACGAATATGTTAAATTGCGTGAGAATATTACTGCGAATAATACCCAGTTGCCAGATCTGAAAGTAGTTGACAATTTCATTTACAGAAGAACTGAACATGCATCTGGGGAACCAATGCACGATGATTTAACGTGGAAATTATGGATTCCAAAACCATTGGTTCCAGATATTTTAAACAAAGCTCATGATGACCATTTGTCAGCACATGGTGGCATAAATAAAACCGTCGAAAGAATACGCAAGTATTTCTTCTGGCCTGGATTAGTAGCCGATGTAAAGAGTTATGTAAATGCTGTGAAGTCTGTAAAAGCACAAAAGTCCGAATTTTATTATGCGACCACCGATGGGAAAAACGTCTTCAACTCAGCGAATATTCAGAAATATTTGTTGACTTTTTAGGCCCGTATCCACGGTCACGGTCGGGTAATATAGGTATTTTTATAGCCCTCGATCATTTTTCCAAATTTCCATTCATTAAAACGGTGAAAAAGTTCACTGCCGATGCAATTGTGCCCTATATGGAAGAACTCTTTCATACATTTGGCACACCGGAAACAGTGGTTTCCGACAATGGAGTACAATTCCGATCCAATCTATTTAATAAACTATTGCAGAAATATGGTACGCAGCACATATATACAGCAGTGCACTCACCACAAGCTAATGCGTCAGAACGAGTCAATCGTTCAATTATTTCAGCCATCAAGGCTTACATAAATCCGGACCAACGAAATTGGGACGAAAACCTAAGTCAAATTAGTTGTGCACTACGCTCAGCTGTTCACAGCGCAATTGGTACAACTCCGTATTTTATGCTTTTTGGACAAAACATGATAACCAATGGCTCAACTTATAGCCTTTTGCGAAATCTACGAATGTTAGAAGATCGCACACTATGTCTCAGCCGTGCTGATACTCTTGAAATTGTACGCGATAGGGCGGGCGTTTGCATGCAAAAACAACATGATCGCAACGAGCGTAACTATAATTTACGAACACGTAATATTAATTATTCTGTGGGACAGGAAGTTTATAGAAGGAACTTCAAGCAGAGTAATTTTGAGAAAAATTACAATGCTAAACTGGCACCAACGTTCGTCAAAGCTCGAATAAGAGCGAAACGCGGTAATTATTATTATGAGTTAGAGGACCTACAAGGACAATCAGTTGGTACATTCCATGCGAAAGATATTCGACAATAGTTCTCATTATATCATTCAAGCGGTATGCGATTTTTGTTTCGATTCCTCCACTAAAATCACATTTAAGTCGGGGGGAATTTGTAGTGGCGCTTGAATGAAATCTGTTTGTTCCATAAAATATTATTTCGGTAAAAGTAGCGATAATCTTTTACTTTTGCTACGTTACTACCAATATTGCGTAGGAAAATTGAGCAACTCTCAAGCGGAGAGTTTTAACTTTCACCAAGTTTGGCAGCTTAGCATCAAGCGACAATTCTCCCGCTTAATCACTTTCGCAGCTACCACCAGACGAGTAAAGTGTAAAATTAAAAGTGTCCAAGTTAAATAAGTGGAAAATGTATAAAGTATTTTAATTCAATTTATTTTTTTTGTAAATAAGTTGAACTCAATTCCGACTCATATTGTCGTATTGTTCTGGGTAAGCAATTTTGTTTCTCACCCTCTCTTATTCGCAGGGAATAATGTATTAAAATTTTAGATTCTTTTCTTTGCCGAAATTTAAAATTGTTGACGCCATTTTATGGTCAATAATTAACCATTCGTGCCTCATAATTTCATTTAAATCAAATTGGAGCCGATTCCCTAAACGGGTAATTATTGTCGATGGTAAACAAAAGAAAAGAGAATAAAATCTCTGTTTATTTAGATTTGGCTCCAAATAGAGTTCCTGTGTACTTGTTGTTGCTCAGAACAGAGAAACCGAACAACAAGTACATCGACTCTCACCGAACAGCTGGAAGACGGTATATGCATATAGTCAAAGACCCCAGTCGGTGAAAAAAAATCGTCGTGGACGGACAAATCCACTGATCGCGTCCAAATCGTCGGGAAAAGCAAGAAATGTCCTAGAGCAGAAAGAAAAGGCTCGGAATTTCGAAGTGCGGTGAAAAAAAACGGGTTTTCCATGCAAAATAACATATAATTCATAAATAAATGGAAAATTTCCCGAAAAATTTTGAATAAAGGTGTAAAATATTTGATAAAACCGAAGGAATTACACCTCAGGAAATAATCCTGAATATAAGTGAAAGTGGTGTTCCAATATGGCAGTGGCGCGGTTATTTTAGTTAGAATTAATTAATAAATGAATTTTAGTGTAGTGAAATAATTAGAATAAGTCATGATTATTGTTAGTAGTGCATTTTTAGGTTATATATAATAGAGAGCAATTTTGTATTTTTTTTGTTATTGTAATTGCAACACTTTTTCTCAGATTTTTGCAAAATGTTTAAAAGTTAGTTTAAACCCGAATTAGAAGTTTGATCTCATTAATTTTTAGGTATACACATGAATTAATGTAGTTTTTATCATTTAAATTAATTTCTTCTCGTTTAAACAGGAGTTATAAGCGGAAGTTGGTAAAAACGGATGAATGTCTCATGTACCCATGAAAAGTCGCATGAGATAATTCTTCCAGCCGCCATAATTTGTCTCCGCTCTCGGTATTTCGTGCATAGCTATTTACTCTCTCTCTCACAGCTCACTTCGTTTGACAACAACAACCTCAGCGTCCAGCATGAAAGATCTTTCATCGTGGAGAGTAGCAGGTGCATGTAAGTGAAACAAAAGTAGAGAGTCGAAAGCCTATGCAGGGTTACCACCCGTACTTATTTTTTTATTTATACATCTTATTAATTCGATGCATAATATATCGATATCGAACTAATAATATTAACGAATTTCATTTAATATTAACATTCGTGAAGTGCAGCCATTTTGAATTTTCGCACTCCGGATGTCTGGTGGTAACTCCAATTTTTTATACATCATCTTCTTTAGAGGAATAACTATAGCGTCATTGATTAATGTGTACCTCGCGTAGAGATTAAAAGGGGGAAAAAAAAAGAAAAAAAATAAGAGAAAAACATAATTTTGGTTTCTCATGGCAACCCCTAGCCACGAATGTAATGTAAATTCTGCCAACAGCTGATCGCGAGCTGCAATGTTTGGCAAATTCTTGATTAATCGTTTTCTATTTTAATCCATTATTAATTTTAATTTTTTTTAAAATAATTTTAATTACAATTTTAGTTTTTAATTTGCTCTTATTACTTTATATTTTATTTTTGAATTATAATTAAATCTAACATGAATTGCTAGTTCGTTGATTTGATTACTGGTGGATGATGTTGTGGGTAGGGTGATGGGGTCAATGGGGTCATTATGATTTTCGTGGCCTTGATGATGATGACCTTGGTTGGGAGGGTAAAATGGTTGCAGTCATAACACCAAGATGCAACTTTTAAAGCAAATGTTATGTTTATGTTTCGGTTTCATCTGTCCTCTTTCTCTTTCTTAAACTTTTCTTATCCTCGGTCGTTCTCTCCCCCTG
>CM029561.1:42745067-42801095 GCA_017309665.1 Coelopa frigida
GGATGTCGTTCGTTGTTGCTGTTCTTATCATTGATGTTGTTGTTGTTGTTCATGTCATTACTGTTGCTGGTGTCATGTTGTTATTGTTTGTGTCATTGTTGTTATTGTTTGTGTCATTGTTGTTATTGTTGTGGTTCTGGTTCTCGTCTTGTAATTGTCGTCATGTGTTATTCAGATTCCTTCGAGGAGATCCATTTGTGCCGCGATTGGCCTCGACAGGATGAGGGTCCTCCCGGCCCTCTTTGGGTGGAATCTGTTCCTCTGGTCGCCGATGATCGTGGGCCGTCTCTCGCTATCTGTATGAGTTCGAGTACTTGTGTGTGTTCAAAGAGGCCTTTGAAGGCCCACGTGAGCGGCTTTAAGCTGAAGCTTCGGCTCAAAACGACGAGGTCTAAGACGATTAATCAGAGAACCTGCTTAATTTGACAGCGACGTCGCCGCCAGACATGCGACAGCAACAACAGCAACAACAAATGTCTCGACAACAACAATGGCAACAGCTCATTAATTACAGTAAATGCTGATTGTGCATGGCAGCGAAGCCTCTCAGCCCCGATTCGTTCGGTTGCACTGCAGGCTCCACGTAACCGCATAAATCACTTATCCGGACGTCTCTTGCATAATTCATGACGTGTGGCTCATCGATGGTCGAAAGGGCGCGGCGGAGGGGGGCAAAGAGGGGGTCTTCTTGAAATCCCAACAAACACCCGAGAGTCCTCTGATATCAAGGACATCCACAGCTGTAGGCTTTCTTTAGTTCACCTATAATCCGTCAACAAATTTTCTCATATGCAGTTTTTACTTTCTTCACTTCTCTCGTCTTCTGATCTTTTGTCATCTCTCCGTCCACTTCGTCTGTACTTTGGCCACTTGCATATCCTTTACCTCATTTCATTTCTACTCTTTCTGTCTCTCTTTAATTTTCATCTTTTTCATTCATCGCCTCAAGCCTTCAGTGACTTTTCTCCTCTGAAAACAGGGATTTTGATGCCATCGGCCACTGTTCACCAGTTGCATTAGGATCCATTGTCCTTGTAGATAATATCACGCCCCTTCCTCCCTCTCCTAACCCTCCTGTCCCTGCCGTCATCATTGGCACAGTGCTCTCTTTCTCTCTCTCTTTGTCTCTCTTGCAATCTTTATTCCTCCCTCGTTAAATCTCAAGTCCTCTTGCTGTTTCTTCTAGACTCGGGTCCACTCAAGAATACTCCTCCACTCTCGTTCTGTCTGAAACGTGGCGACGATCGTTACCTCCTCCCCCTCTCTCTTCCGGCCCATTAAAAGCTTCTTCGTGACGAAATCTCCAAGCTCGCCAAAGCTCGTTCAAGAGCGCTCCATTGGCGGAAATTTCCGTTTTGTTTCCGAGTACCATAAAAATCTGCGTGCCGTCTGAAGGGGGCGGTGGATAACGGAGAGAAAGTTGCAAAGTCACGGGGAAAGAGAAAGAGAGAGCGAGAGTGAAAGAGGGAGAGAGAGAGAGAGATTGAAGTACTTGTGAGCGAGAGGAAAGTTTCAATTGCATAACACAATATAATTATAATGAAAGTTAGCTTAAAAAGCTCAAAGTAACTCGGCTCCTGCTCGAGAACAACGAGGGGACAGATGGACGGAGGGGCCGAAGGACGAACGGTGGATCGGACCAAAGGATGGAAGAGCGAATAAATAGAGGGACGAACGAACAGTTGTTTGGAAGAAGCTGCGGAGGGAGCGAAGAATGTAAGTCGGAGAAAAAGTAAAGAAGTGAATAGAAAACGAGAGAGAGAGCGAGGTGGGGGAAGCAACAAACAGTCAAAACATTGAAATGAAAAATAACTCAATACTTTTCTCAATCAAAATAAAGTCAAAGTTTGCTGAAGGGCCGGGGAGGGGCGACTTCGAGGGGGGCGGACACATTTGTCAAGTTGGCGCGCGGCACGTTCCGCAGTCTCGGTCTCGTTCTCGCTCTCGTTTCTAGCGGCGGGAAAATCTGCAGTGAAATGATGTTAATGCAGACGGCGGGCGGACGACGAGGGGCGTGGCGGGGGGCTTCCAAGAAGGGGGCGTAGCGGGGGGTTTCGCAAGAAGGAGAAGTGCCAAAACTTTGACATCGATACAAAGCGAAGGACGTCGCAAGGAGACGACGACGGCGGGACGAACTCGCACTCGCACTCAGACTCGAACTCAGACTCGAGTTGCAGTTGAAGAGGCCGAAGGTCGGGGGCGAGGACGAGGTCGTCGACGACAGAGGCGCGAGGGGCGTGCACGATGACGGAGGGAGGGAGCCGAGTTCAGCACAGCTTGATTTATTTAATTTGAAAAGTTTAGAAAGTAAGTGCGCGCTCGTGAACGGGAACGAGCGGAATTCACATCATTGCGAGTTGATAGACAGGGCGTAAAAATAGCACGAATCGAGAGGAAGGAGGGAGGGGTGAAGGACATCCGTCAATCGAGGACATTTCCGATCGACGATGGGGTCAGCCGTATGTCAGAGATGGAAGGAAGACACAGCCTTGAACTTGTTCTTCCGCCTGTGCTCCGAAGTTGCTTCGATGGCTTGAAGCAGGCCAAGGATCGGGTCGGAGTGAAGGACTCTGGTCACTTCATTAGTTGATGGGATTCCGGGAACTCAAAGTCAGACTCGCCATCTCCCTCTCCTCGCCCTCCGTTCTCGTGAAGACTCTTCTGCTCTGAGTCGATTTACGTCGACGTCAGCGGCAGACGAGACTCGTCTTGGAATCGCTCCAGAATCGGAGGCGGAAACGAATGAAGGCGGATGCGGACGGAGGCGAACTCGGAGCTGGACTCGGATGCGTCCATCAGCTGCAGATGCTGCACTCATTCGCATCGCATCGGTCACTTTCTCTGCTTCCGGTTCCCGCCCTCCCCCTTGGACTTCGAAGAATATTCCCTCGAGGTCCTTTGAGACAGAACGAAGTCTTCTTCCGGCAACTGGTGGCTCGGAATTGGAATTAAAATGCAAGAAATGGATTCGAGAAATTCTCACTCGTCCCCAGGAGTCTCTCACTCTCTCTACCACATTGAGCCAACTCCTCGGGGTGTCGTTGCGGCCAAAGGACATTTGGTCAAATTTATGCGCCTTCGTCTTGAGGAGTTTTTAATGGAGCCTCCGGGCCGAACGGGATTTATTTATCGGCCTCAGGCGAGAAAATCCTCTCTTCTTTCCTCCTCTTCCCTCTCTTCTTTCCTCCTCTTCCCTGTCTTTTTCTTCCTACTCCTCCACACACACACATGTGCCCATGCGGCTGGATGTGTGTGGAGTTATAACTTATTTACGATTTCGCATTTTCGGGTCTTAATTCGGGTCCCTGACCAGGCGAGGGCGGCGTCGCCTCGGTTTCGTCGCTTTATGAGCGGTGGGCGTGAATCCGGCAGATGGTGGAGCGGGCGAGGGGGACGAAGAAATCGCCCCAATCATCGTCTGTTCCGCGCCGTCCGGGGGCGAGGATTTCATTTTAATGCCCGCGCTTCCAGCTGTCATCGCACATGGGGTAAAACAGGGAGGTGGAGAGAGAGGAAGATTGAAAGAAGGGGAGAAATGGAGAGGGAGAAGGAAGGAGATTGTAGAAGAAAAAGAAAGAGGAGAAGAATAAAGAGAGGGAGAGAGGAGAAGAATAAAGAGAGAGAAAAAGGAGGAGAAGATGAACTCTCCAGAAGGAAGTGGCTGAAAACGAGGTGGACGAATTATGACTGCGGAAGACGAGCCACGTGTAGCATTAAATCGACGACTGAGTGCGTGATCGTGTGTGTGAGAGAGAGAGAGAGAAAGGAGAGGAGTGTGTGTGAGAGAGAGAGAAGGAGTGCGAGAGAGAGAGAGATGGAAGGAGTATGAGTGAGCGAGAAAGAGAGAGTATGAATGTGCGTGAGTTTTTAATTTTCCACACGTCGAAGAAGAAGAAGAAGAAGGAGAAGACGACGGCAATCGCACGGACGCGAGAGTTAATGAAAACCCCGCGCCGAACGGCTGATTCCATCGAGGATTTATTGCGAATTTTATTACGCTATCTCCGCTGACCGCCACGCCCACCGCCCACTGCCGACCCCCCCGCGACTACGAGGAGGACTCCTCGCATCCTGCCGCGTCGTCCTTGCGCTGTGCGAACGACGTCCGGGACGAGCGAAGCATTTTCAACCGCTCGTTTCGCTCCGGCTGCCGCAGAATGCAGCGGCAACAAGAGCAATGAGCAACAAAGAGCAACAAGGAGCAACATGGAGCAACAACAACAACAACGATCAACAATGTCAACAAAAATAAAAACAACAAACACAACAACAATAGCAATGACGAAAACGAAGGATGTTCGCTTCCCGACTCCGCCAGGACTCGCGCTTTCCTCGGGCGCGGAGCGAGTGAGCGACGATAATGAAATAAACATTTATTTACAATTCCCCGCGGAATGTTTGCGTTCAAGAGAGCAGCAGCAACAGCAACAACAACTATAAGAATAACAACAACAACGACAAGACGATCAACAACAACAACAAGAATAACAACAAGACAAACAACAATAGCAGCAGCAGCAAGCATCGCTGCATTATGTTGCTGCACAATGGCGGCACCGGCAGCATCTTTTCCTCGTCCCAACAGCCGGAGTGGCTGCGACTCCCGAGGCCTTGAGGGAGAGTCCTTGAGAGGAAGGAGAATGAAGGGGAAGGAGAGCACTTGCTGCATGACTCGAGGCAGTGAGGAGGAGTCCTGGGAATTGTTCATTAGCCCGAGGAGGCGGGGGAGGAGGTTCCTCGTTGTCCTTGACTCTCGCTCCAGATTCGTGGTCCATTTCCCAATTCACTTCGAGTCAATTCCGAAAAGCTTTCACCTTTAATCATTCTCGCTCATTCATTCGCTATTTCATTCTATTCCAATCACTCTCCATATCTTCGTCCTGTCTCTCTCTCTCTCTATCCCTCCCTCCTTCTTTCTCTTTCACTCCCTCCCTTCTCTGATGATTGCGATCTCTCCTCTTTCGCTCCTCGTTTCGATCTGATTTCATTTCGTTTGTCGGCCCCGATTTCGTCTAAGGCTTTGGGGACAAATCCCTGTGCATAAAACTTATCTGTCCCAGCCACTCACTCACTCATCCACACATGAATCCATTCACTCATTCGCTCACTCACACACTCGCAGTGGGCAGACGTTGGCGGCATGGTATTGAAATCCAATATAAGCTGCGTTAATCCGAGCGCCTCATTTCAAATGTCGCACATGTGCAAATGTTACAACGACAACGACAACATCAAAGAACACAAGGTTACGCACGCCACTCACTCGCACAGACAGACAAACACTCGTTTATACGACACTCACACACATGGGCTCGGAGGAGCGGAGGGACCGAGCTCCGGATCGGGATTAAAATGCGCGACAACACGAAGCGGAAGGCAAACAAAGCCCAACCGAGGGGGCGACGGCCACATTTTGTGGATCGAATGCTCTAATGACACACACACAATGCCATCTCACAAACACACACACACACGCAACCCTGTCCCTCACATACACACCCCACTCACACAACCAAACTCATACAAACACTCGCCCCGAGGGAGTCTGTCGACAAAAACGCGACCCGGCCGCTGCGAACATTTTTATTGGACGATATAAATATTTATTAACTTTTTGCTCCTCGTTGGACCGAGGGGCGGCAACAAAGGGGGCGGGGCTGAGCTTATCTTCCGGCTGACCACTCATGCATACGCCTGGAGAAGCCGGAGACGTGCCTGGTTCGGATTCGCCTCGGATCCCGCTTCGTCCAGGCGGCCGAGAGGCTTCTGGAATACAATATGTGAGTGAGTGTGAGTGGCGAAGTCGTGTGCGTGTGTGGGGAAGGAGACGATGTGTGTGTGTGTGTGAGATATGAGTGTGTTTGTGTGCGGCTGCTTGTATGAAGTGACAAGTTGACACCGAAAGGATTTCGGGGTTTTTATTCGGATTTTTATGCTTATGTAAGACTATTATGCGGCGATCCTGAGCTCCTTCGTCTTCTCCTTGTTGGCCATGTTGAAGTCGTTTTTGTTGTCATTGTAGTTGCTTTTGTAGTCAGTGTTTTTGTAGTCAATATGGTTGCTTTTGTTGTCGTTGTAGTTGCCTTTGTTGTGGCCGTAGTTGTTAATAGAACTTCTCCTGTTGTTCGCGCCCCTCGGGAGCCGTTCGCGACCTCAGACCCCATGTCGCCAACCATCGATGAGCTCTCGATGGCTTCTCCTTCTTCATGTGCTCGCAATGGAAGGGGGACCCCATCCTGACGAAGGTTTACGAGAACGTTAATGCGCATAACGCGAGCTGCATGCCATTAGCACGCTCATTAGGGCGACTTCCGAAGTGGAAAAGTTCTCACAACTTGATGGCGGCGAAGGTGGACGTGGGCCTGGGGCGGGGGGATTAATATGCGCCATTTATTGCCCGATTTATCGTCCTAATCTGCACTCGTTAAACGGGACACTCGCTGCCTCCATCATCCCCGCCCTCACACCCCCAACGGTGAGCACACGTGTGTTTTCTCCTCAACACGAGTGTCCTTTCGTCGTCCCTCGTCATCCTCCTGGTCGCTCGTGTCCTTCGCCCTCGGCCCATCCGTTGGCGCATCGTGTTCGCAGGAAGCCTTTGCTCGAAAGAGGCGGATATTAAAATCCCAGCAGGCCATGGAAATGACGAACAGCGACCTGGGCGAAGGATTCATTGAAGATCCGTAGCCTGAAGAGATTCTCGCTCTGAGGAAATCGTCGCTCAGAGAAAATCGTAGCCCAGCGTAAATCATCACCAGGGGGACTTCCGTGTTCTGATCTGATGAAGAGGAAGAGTATGAGTTCGCCCCGCGATAGACCTCAATTCGACGCCTCCCGACCACGCCCACCACATCCGAACCCAGTGTGAAAACCGCAAACTCCATGATTAATGAAACGAGGGCGACCGAGGCGTGGCCCAGGGGGCCGGTGAGACGTGGACGGCGGTCGATCGTTTGAGCGAATATTCCGAATATTTTTACAACAAATCGACAACAGCAGCTATGTGTTTGTGGACACCCCAACAACAACAACAAGAACAAGAACAATAATAATAACAACGCCGACTAGTGTCGGATTCGGAATGCCTTTGATGATTATCGAATGGGATTTGGGAATTTGCGTCGAATTCGAATGTTGAAAAGTTCGCGGATTTCATTGGAATCCGCTGTCCAAAGGGCGCAGGTGGAGGAAAATCATTTGTGTGATTTCGATGGGTCGGATTACGTGAGATTTTCTCGCAGTCAGTTTTAAATCTCAATTAATTTTCTGATTTTTCCCCCCCCCGAATATTTTCCAATGAGGATCCTGTGGTCCAGGCGGGAGGCGGGATCCTGTGAGAAACTGATTGAGGATCGGCTTTCGGATGGACATGACTCATCCGCAGTTGACCCTTCGTCGAAATCCAACCCTAGGGAGGAGTCGAGGTCGCAATCTTTGGGGAAATAAATCAGACGATCATCAAATATTGGCAAAAAGCTAATTAATTTCACAGCCCTGGCCGTCGGCGATTGCGAGGTCTTTAAATTAACACATCCAAGCGACTCATTCTCTCTCTCACACACACACACATAGACTCGTCGCCGGACTCAATACAAAGGCCGCAAAGCTCCGCAAATAGTTTTTAAATACGTGATTTCCGATGTTAACTGCATGGATTCCGGAGGTTTTCGTTGCAACACACGCAGCAAATCCAAAAGCAATGGAAAAATAACCGGAAAAACAATAAAAGCAATAACAACAACAATAACCAATTACTAGCAACGACAACAACAGCCAAAAACAACAATCAGTTTCAAAAATAAAGACAAAAACAAAGGCAAAAATACTTTAAAATCAACAATAAAAATCAATACAAATCGGAAAAATCAGGAAAATCGGAAATATCAGGGAAATCGGAAAAATGAGCGAAATCGAAAAAATCAGTGAAATTGAAAAAATGAGCGAAATCGAAAAAATCAGTGAAATTGAAAAATACAGGCAAATGGAAAAATCAGCAAAATCGGGAGCACACAGAGAGTTAACGATTCGCAAAGTGTGGCCGCGACGCATTTAATTATATTAAACAGTCGGCACAAGTGGTTCAATGTTTAATGCAATCGGGGCCGCAGTCGATGCGGGCGACAGGTCAATGAAGAATGCATCGATATTTAATTTAGCATAAATAAATGTCAATAAAACGAGTGCTTTGTAAATTAATTAAAAACTGGCGCCGACTCTCGTGCGTCGACGTGAGCGAAGTCAGACGGACCAGGGATGGCGGCCAAGGTCGAGCACGCAGCACGCAGGGATCCGACTCGGCCTCGATGTTCACCGATTGACCTTCCGTCTTCGTTCCAGGGTTTCTCGTGTGCGACCACATCGTCTGCTCACGGGGAGTCATCCACATCATCATCATCGTCCTTAAGGATCTTCCGCCTGACGCCCACCTCCTTTCGCTCGTAATCCGATCCCAGTTGGAGCGCGAGATCCTCCTCCTCGTCGTGGCCCACGTCCGCCGCACATGGCAGTTGCCCACCCCTGTCTCCTCCTCCTCTGGGGGCACTAAGTGAGAGTGTTTTATGCGCATTTACTCAGCCATTAAATTGTGACATCGCAATACGTTGCAGCCCTGCCCTTCCCTGTTCTGTCCTACTCTGAGCTCTGTGCTGTGCTGCCTCCCTGCGCCGTTGACATGCAACACGGCATTAAATTGCAGTCGTCGTTGCCGTTGCCGTTGCAGTTGTTGGTGATGGTGACGGCAGAGCGAGGGGCGTGGCACGGGGTGGGCGTCGCCGTGAGTCCGACGTCTCAAGCCAAGTGCTTGGCAGCTGCAGCGAATGCGAGACGACTATAATAACAACAAGAACAACAATAATAAGAAGAAGCGAGATGAAGGAAGGAAGGAGTGAATGGAAAGGAAAAGAAGGAGTACAGGGGATGGAAGGAGACGGCGACAATGAAGACGTCTCCCGCACGAAGCACGAAGAATGCCAGCAACACATGCTGTCTCCATCTCTCCGTTCGCTGTCGCTGCCGATGCAGTTGTCGCGTGAACCGAGGCAGCCGGCGGCTCACGACGACCGGCGGCTGTCTGGCCATCTGCGGGACAGACATGTCTGTCCGAGTTACGGCTGCATCGCTGTCTGGCGGACTGGATGATGGGCTCGAGGAAGGCCGAGAGAAGGACAAACACACGGATGGAAGGGTGAGTTTGACATGGATATAAAAATGCAAAACTCGCTCGAAAGTGAAGTTGTGAAGACAATAACAATAACAACAGGAACTTTAACGACAACGACAGAAACAACAACGACAGAAACAACAACAACGACAGCATGAACAACAACAACAACAACAACAACAACAACAACGACATAAGGAGGCGTTGGTGGATCGAAGACAGTGTTGTCGGAGGAGAAATGCATTTCGAATGTCAACAGAGAGCGAAATATAAACGGACCTGCAACAGCCGTGGGTCTGAGCGATGTTTGGCACGAGGACGAAAGACGGATGGAGTCATTGGAGAGGTTGGAAAAGGCTTGCCGAAGGTTGGGGACGACGTGGCATCGGCTGACGGACATGCGGAGTTTGAGTGACAGATGAAGTGGCTGACGACAGGCGACAGAAGCCGTGATGTTAATTGAAAAATAATAGCAATGCATGAGACTGAGGGAGAGACGAGAACGAAGGCGAAGGGTTGGAAGATGAAATGAGGAAGGAAGATGAAATGAACAACGGTGGAGGATGAAACGACATCTGACGAGGGAGCGACAGGCGGGCAGAGAAAGAGAGAGTGAGATCGCTGGCCAATGTTGTCGCATCATTCTCACGCCCCCTCCATCGCTACCCCTTGCACAATTTGCGCGCCCCCATTTCTTTGTCTTTGGGAGGCATTGGGTCAAACGGCAGCTGCTGCGTACGTGACAAATGCCTGCAAAAACAACAAAGAACATTAGGACAACTACGAAAATGACAAGAAGAACAATCACGAAAATTCCAACAACAAATCCAACAATCGCAGCAACCAACGAACAATTCAATTTTCGTCCTCCATCTCCTGCTCCCGTCCGCCTCGCGATGAGACACGTTCCACGCTTGTCGACTCCACCCCTCCGCCTCTCGCCCCATCGT
This sequence comes from Coelopa frigida, assembly GCA_017309665.1. Lineage (NCBI taxonomy): Eukaryota > Metazoa > Arthropoda > Insecta > Diptera > Coelopidae > Coelopa > Coelopa frigida. The sequence goes on from CM029561.1 coordinate 42,755,178, forward strand.
CAACTAATTTCGCACAAATGACTTAATTTTTGCAGATCCCACGAAAAGAGTGAGAGGACGAGAGGAGGGAAGAGAGAAAGAGAGGACGACTGTGGGAAAAGACAGAAGAGTCATCGCAAACAATATTCGTCATCGAGCCGTGGCCGAGAACGAGGGCGGGGGCTGGCGACAGAAATCGGAAAACATATTCCGGCCGCATGTGGTGCGGCGAGCTTTTGCTGGGTTTCATTTGCAGTGCAATTGCTTGAAATTGTTGAAAGCAGCGGCTCCGTGATTAATGGCTCTGCCCGAAGCCCCAGCTCCCACCCCACCCCCCGGCCCCACGAAGCTGTTTAATTCATTTGCGGTCGCCTCTTCTTCGAGCTTAGGTCAGGAGGTCCCGGGGTCGACGGGTCCCGGGGTCGAAGGGGCGCATGTGTGTCTGGTGTGTGGGAAGAGACACTTTTTAATGTCACGTGATTTGTTGAAATTTCAGCAGCTTCCCGCTCACCCCACTGATGCTGGAGAACAATTACCGCTGACGCACGGGTTTTTCAGGTGCGCGGTCACCTGGAGGAGGAGGTGGGGTGAAGGAGGACCGAAGAATTGGCCCCGAACAGAAGCCGAAAAGGAGAGGCAGAGGACGATGAAGAAATCGCGGGTCACATGGCTGTGAATGTGCTGCATTCGGGATTATTCTCGGATCCGCACAAAGGATTACGGCAGAACCTGCTCCGAGGGGCGACCGCGGCATTTGCCGAATCCTGCCGACAGCCCGCTGTGCTTTAAGACGGCTTCGGTCCTCGGTCCACGATACAAGGGACGGCTTTTAAACTTTCGCAAACTCAGGCGAACTTTCGGCGCCCGCTGTGGCTGCGGCGTGGGGAGGACGAACGACGAACGACGAAATCTCGGCCTTCAGCAGTCGGCTTTCTGGTCTTATGGTTCTTATTGCGCCGACCAACCGTCCTTTGGAACCCACCCACCCTCGCCCCTCGCTCCATTCTCGACTGCGGCCAAGTTAACTGGGGATGATTAATTGTTCGCTTTGACAGCTGAGGTTATCATTTGCAGTTGTTGTTGTTGTTGCCCGCATGGTTGTTGTACCGAGAGTTGTTACTGCGGCTGCTGTTGTTGTTGCTTTCGTAGCCCACTGCCAAACGCAAAGTAAAAGTTAATTAATCATTGCGCAAGGTAATGAAAAATTAACGCCGTCCACCAACGGCCCCACCGGACCCACGGCGAACTCCCTCCACACTCCCTCCTCACTTCGCACCCACTCCAGAGCCTGAACTATACCTTATTCGGATTGGGACCAGACGATCAAAAATCAAATTACTATATCCGAGAAGAAATTTAAAAAAAACTAACGTAATTCCGGGAGGACAAATTATTTTATATTTTTGAAATATATAAATTCTTTCTGTTCTGAGATAATTAAATCAGAAAAAACGAAACTATGAATTTTTTATGAAAATCTTGAAAATATGAATTTTCTATGAAAATCATGAAAATATGAATTTTTTATGAAAATCATGAAAATATGAATTTTCTATAAAAATCATGAAAATATGAATTTTTTTATAAAAATCTTGAAAATATGAAGTTTCTATGAAAATCATGAAAATATGAATTTTTTATGAAAATCATGAAAATATGAATTTTTTATGAAAATCATGAAAATATGAATTTTTTATGAAAATCATGAAAATATGAATTTTTTATGAAAATCATGAAAATATGAATTTTTTATGAAAATCATGAAAATATGAATTTTTTATGAAAATCATGAAAATATGAATTTTTTATGAAAATCATGAAAATATGAAGTTTCTATGAAAATCATGAAACTATGAATATCGTATGAAATTTATAGAAATATTATGAATTTTCCATCAAAAAATTATGATATTATGAATTTTTGAAGCAAATTCGGAATTATTGTTTTTAAGAAAACTATGAGAACTATGTTTATCTTTTTTGAATTCAAATGCAAACTTTAATTTTCTATGAAAATTATATTTTTTATAGCAATTATGAATTTCTATGAACATTTTTTATTTTCTATGAATTTGCATTTGTTTTTATGAAAATATGGAATTTTATGAATATTTTAAATGTCTATGAAATTTTTCTGAAAAGTTGTAATTTCTGTAAATATTTTGAATGTATATGAGACATCGTAATTTCTTCAAAATTTCTATTTTCTATGTTTCTATTAACTTTTGTGGATATTTGGGATTTCAAAGTAAATATTTGATATATAAGGAAATAATCTTTTAGTAGAAAAATTATAGATAAAAATGGAAAATTTGAAATTTTTTTTGAATATTTGGAATTTTTTGAATTTACACAAAATTTTTTAACTCATGTGAGAATTTTGAATTCATCTTAATAAAAATTTTGGCAGCCTACTCCATTTCACTTTTTTCTTTTGTTGCAAAGGTCAACTTCAGTCAGCGCGATCCAACCACGAGTCGCTAATTGAAACTGCGAGGCGCCTACGATAAAATTTGATTTAACGCCGCTCCGGGTGAGAGTGAAACGGATGCTCTCGCAGGCTCGTAAATAACGGAGATTATTGCGTAGAACGAAACGCCGACGACGCCGGACATCGGAATGTCTTTATTACTCTGGCAGCCTTCCGCGGAGCCTCCTCCGGAGACGGCGGTTGGAGGCTGCAGGAGGTGGCAAAGGTCACCGCATTTTTTCATTGTCCTTGAGGCGATGTCCTGACATTTCTCATCCTGCCTCGTGACGAGTTCTGGCGCCTGCCGCGGACGGACAGGTGTGGCGGGCGTGCGTGGGTTCGGAATCGGGATCGTGCGATGTCAAGAGGTGTCAGGCGCAGGCTGCGGTCGGCGCTCGGCTCGCGCCAAACCGCCGTGACAGCAACAACAATGGGCACAACAAAAAAGAGGTAATGTGCTGGTAATCTAATTATACGAAATAACAGCAGCACCAGCAACAAAATTAGGAACAACAAGTACAACAGCGACGGCAGCTGTTGCTGACACTGATGAGTTCCTGAATAATTAACGGCAATAAATTTGATCCGGCGGATGTGTTTAAATTACCACTACAACAATAACATGATATACACCACCAGCAGCAGCATGACAACAACATCACTCAAATTACAAAAACATCAGCCAAACTGACAACAACACCAGCCAAACTGACAACAACACCAGCCAACTGACAACAACATCAGCCACTAAAACATCGAAACGAACAACAATCGCAAACATCGTTGACGCTGTTTAGATCACGTTGCAACATCGACGTCGCCCACCGCGGCCACGTGAGCCACGCCCCCCTCTCCACCGCCCTCGCGCTGCGATCTCGTCAAGTCCAGATGTCATGTTGCTCATCGGCATGCGGCCGACGGTTGGATGAGTGGGCGAATGAATGAATAGATGGAGGGATGGATGGATGGAGGGTGTTGTTGTTATTGCCGTTGAATTAATCTTGCAACTTGTCGTCGCCGCCGTCACCCATGGCCACCTGTCCCTCCTCCCCTTGTCATTCGTCGTAGTCGTCGTCCTCGTCGTCTTCGTCCATCCTTCAGTTTCTGTTGTTCTGGCTTTTTCTTCTCCTTCTTCCATTCCTCCATTTCTTTCGCCTTCGCCTTCGCATCCGTCGCTCGGTTTTTCGTCACTTTTATTGCTCTATGATTACTTCCTCAGCACTCGCCTCCATTTCGTTTTTATGACTCCGACATTTTCGGCCATCGTCTCGACCCTGGGGCCACGTTCTCGTCGCTCTCCCTTGGCCCACGTGTCCTGAGTCCTCTCCTTAACCCTCGTCATCTCCTTGGCCCACGTTTCTTTCATTGTCTCTTTGTCCACACGCCAGGTGTCCTTCGTCATCGATTGCATTTCTTGCGAGTGCCTTCGTGGAATAACAATAACAATAACAATAAAAACAACAACGTCAACAACATTGCTGGATTGCTGTTTACTTTCTTGCCAATGCAGCGGAGCCCTCCCCCCTCCCTCGCCTCCCCACCCCGCGCCCACCTTGAGCCAATAAAACACCGTCATGGCAGTAAAATTGTTGACATGCTCGAGATACTCCAGCGATAGGATCGCACGTTCGAGTGTCCCGTGTGTGTTCGCGTGTGTGTGGGTTTCTGTGTCGCGGCGTTCGTGTCTTCGTTCCGATGGTGTTAGTGTTTGGCGTTGGTGTCGTTGTCTGTTGGGCTCCGTGTGAAGCCAGCGATAGACGAGGGCCGAAGCCCAGGTGCGATTGAGAAGCAGGGCGTGAGAGTGGGAGAGAGAGAGGGAGAAGGAGACGAAGAGTTAAGTGTGAGAGAGTGGGACGGACGGAATGAGCGGTTTTATGAAGCATGTGCGCCACGTTTCCTGCCACTTAAGCGAATTCTGCGCTCACTCGACATGTGTTTCGTTGTTGTGGTTATTGTTGTTGTTGTCCTTGTTGTGGCCATTGTTGTTACTATTGTCCTTGCTGTTGTTGTTGTTGTTCGTTTTGTAGCCATTGTTATAGTTCGTTTTGTGGCCATTGTTATTGTTCGTTTTGTAGCGATTGTTGTTATTGTTATTAGCCCAGTTGTTACCATTGTGGTATTGTTGACGTTCCGTTGCATTCTTAACCGAAATAAATCCAATCAGGTGAATCAAATCTCACTCGGAACGTGCGCCGTGAGCAGAGCCTGGCCAAGGACGAAAGGATCGCGCCGACGGAATCACGGCGAGGATTTGGCAGCAGGAGTCGTCGTGGCGAACGAAATCCACTTTTCTCCTTGATTCTCCACGATTCTCGAAACTTTGACGAATCCCTCGTCCTTGGCACCGCGAACTCGGCGCGTTTTCCTAATTGGCCGCGATTAGTTCTCGTTCTCGCCCTCGTCGCCCCCTCGCCGAAGACTCCACGAGAGCCTCCAATTAGCGGCCATCGAGTCCTCAACTTCCACAACAGCCTCTCGCAGGATCTTGACCCATTTTCCTTCTTCTGCTGCTCCTCGCTTCGTCCCGATTGTTTTCCTCCGCCTCGGCTATTGATCGCCATTGAAGCGAAGCGAGGGTCCTGGAGGCGAATCCGAGGCGAGAGTCCTGGTGGCGAAGAGTCCTGGTGGCGAAGAGTCCTGGTGGCGAAGAGTCCTGGAGGTGAAAGAAAGTCCTAGCTGTAAACCTAGCGAGACCTGAAAGCGAGCGCTTGACCAAGAAACACACTCCACTCTGGCTCTTGTAATAGGCCACCGGGGAGTCGTGTGCGAGCGGGAGTCCGAGTTTCTGAGGGGAGGAGAATTTAATAAGCGACAAACAGACGAGGACGACGGAAAACTTGCAAGGATTCTGGTGAGTGCCAGGAGTGTGGAACCAGGGGTTCTTGGGCCATGGGTCCGGGCCAAGTGGACCCTGGGAGGACATAAAGCGTAGGAGGACGAGATATGCTAACTAAGAGCCGAGAACTATTCGCAAGGACACGCGCCAAGTTGTTGCTTAGTTGGCAGGAGCCGAGGCTGAGGCAAGGGCTGCGGCATGAGCCAATCGCCTGCCACGCCCACCGCCTCCGCCCTCGACCAGGAGGTTTTTCTTCATCGCCCTTCCTCCTTTGTCTCCCTTTGTGATTTTTTCACTTTCGGTCCTTTTCATTTCGAGCGTTTTTGCCTCGGCCGACGGGTCCACATTGATTTCATATTTATTTGCACGACCCTGCCACGCCCCTTTTTTTCGGGCCTGACTTTTTGTCTTCCCCTGGCAAACACAAGGTTATGTGAACGGGAAATCGTTTAATAAACGCATGCAAGAGCGGAAAAAAACGCGGAACGAATCTCGTTAACCAAGGATTCCGATGGGCCACGAGGGTTGGGGGGAGGCGGGAGGTTTCGGGTTGAGTTCGGTTCGTTCGTCCTTGGGGAGACTCAGGGGGCCTCAACCGACTCCATTCGCCAGCACAATTCATATTGTTTTATTAAAATTCTCGAAAATCTGCGAAATCTCACAACTTTTTCCGGTGCAGGAAAAAAGGAGATCTAGGAAATATCAGAATTTTATAAATTGTATAAATCTGCGATGAATCGAATTGCTATTAAAATGAAAATCAAAGAATCGCTTTTGCTTTTTATTAATATTTATTTTATATTATTTTTTTTATTATTTTTAATTCCATTGCTTCTTTATTTTTTATTTTTCTTAGCTAGATAATCGAGCTCCAGTCGATTACACGTAGTCTCTCCTTCTCACCATCTCCTTTTCATTAGCCTTCTTCCTTCCCCCGTTCTTTCGTTCCCCTGGGTGAACCGCGTCCGGTTCCGCATCCGGCTCGAGACAAAACAAATGGAAGCCCGAATCGAATTTCCTGCGATTCCCCGCCCGCAAAGTGAGTGGAGTGGATTTCCGTTTGATCGACGACCCGACGGATTCGGATTCGTTCCTTGGCGGGTCCCGCAGCGGCGCCGGATCGTGGTCGGGGATTCTGCTGCGGTTTGTTGATGCTCCGCGAGATGGAGATAGGATGAGTGAGTGAGGGCGAGAGAGAGAGAGAGGAGTCGACGTGGACAGGACTCGGCTGCCGGACGCTCGCCCCGAGTTAGAGGAAGACGGAGTGCGGACGGTGGTCGTAATTCACGGCGAGAGCGAAATTTCTTATTTATGCAGAAATTGCGAACGAACCGCGGCTCGTTGCGCGGTCGTCCTGCGGGGCGTGGTGGGCGTGGTGGAGCGACCACAGGGTGTCGCCCGGACCGTGGTCGCTCAGGTGGCATCGCCTTTCGGGAAGTCGTCATTGACGCAGTTCGTCAAAGGACCTCAGAGGAGCTCAGAGACAAGGGAACGCGACAGAGAGGGGGAGGCCGGGGTGAGTGAGAAGGATGGATGCACAGGGTGTGGGGAGGACGAGTGACGAAGCACCCTGTGCGCTCGGCTCTCGTCCGGCGAGCAGTATTTGCTTAAGTTGTTGCTGCTCGCTCCCAGCTCTTTTGTTGCAGCTGTACAGAGTTGTAGCTGTTGCCGTTGATGTTGCTTCTCTTGTTGTTGTTGTAGTTGTTCTATTTGTTGTTGTTTTTCTTCTAGTTGCAATTGTTGCTGTTGTTGTTGTTGTTATGGCTCTAGTTGTGCCCGTTATTTATGCTCGACTATAATCCATGTATTTTTGAAATTTAAAATTTTTCTCGTTCTTTATGGTTTCCACGAAACAAGCGCTCAAACGGAAGCGAAAACGAGAGAAACAGCGCAAAGTGGGCGAGAAGAAGGTGAGGGGAGGAGGAGATGAAGAAGCATTCGGTTGCTGTTGCTGCCAGCGTTGGCTGCTGTTGCTGCTTCTGTTGGTGCTTCATCAATTTCGTTTAAATTGCTTATTTTGCTGAAATTGAAATTGATTGCTTCCTCACGTTGCCTTCCGCTTTTAATTTACTTTCTTCCGGTCTTCCAGTTACTTCTTCTTCTCCTCCCCCTCTCTCGGTCTCTTCTTTCGCATTCCGTTCTTTGAGTCTCCTTCTCCTTCACTTCTTCACCACCCGCGCATCTCGTTTGCAACTAATTAATGAATGGAATCCTCGTCGAACTCACGACTAGACCGATTCTTCCTGCGACCTCATGGGCCGTTAATTAGGGACGTGTGGACCCGTCGTCGGCTTCTTGCCTTCAGCCGCCATCAGGTGATCGCGTCCTTTGCCCTTTGGGCTCCGGGTCGACCCCAAAACTCTCCTCGATTTCGCCTTCCCGAACTTCTACGTGTGTCACGTCCGTCCCGCCGGAGTTCGCGGTGTTAGAAATCAAAACTGGTGGCATGAGCCAAAGTGGATGCCGAATACCGATCGTGGACCATGCTGAGGCGGCGACAGGAGTCAGGGATCGACGATATTCTGACCGAAGTTCGCCGTCTGAACCTCCGCGTCTCACCACCGCCTCAGCTGTGCGCCTCGACGCCGAAATAGTTCATTTAATTAAGCGACCCCCGCAGCCCCTCTCGGAGCCCCTTTAGCCAAGTAAACGGCGGCACCACGTGCCACGAGTCAACTCGGCACAAATTGTCCTCGCACATGGTTGACGCCCAGGACCTGCAGCAGCAGCCACAATAACAAGAGCAGGGACAACAACAAGAGATGTAGGGACAACAGTAACAACAACCATAAAGCGACATCAGGAAGCACATCAGCAGTAACAACAACAACAACAACATCACCACCAACAACCTTCACAACCGGAGCGATGGAGGACACGAAACGGGAGCTAAATAAATTGTTAAACGTAAATAGAAGTAATTCATTGTTGGTTCTTTTGCTGTTTCTTCAGCTGCTGGTGTTGTTGGGTTGTTGTTGCTGTTGTAGTGGTGTTGTTACTGTTGTTGCTGCAGCTGCGTCTCTGTTGTTGTTGCTGTTGCTGCTGTGGCAACTGCTATCGTTCGGCTGCGGAGCCGTTTTTGCTGATGTGGTGGGGCGTGCAACAACAGTTGCTGCAACACGACATGATGACAGCTTAAACTTCCGCTCCGAGGGCCCAGCTCTGGACGTGTTGCGGCGCGGCCGAGTTGGGGTTGGGGCGTGACAGGGGGCGGACGACGTGTCGGCGCCCAAACGAACCACGAGCTGCAGGTTGACGACCCACATTCGGGCCGTCGTCGTCTTAAGCGGCCAAGGACGAGGGGCGAACGAGAGGAGGCCGACAGGACGGAGGGACAGATGGATAGAAGGAGGGACAGATGGATAGAAGGAGGGACAGATGGGTAGAAGGAGGGACAGACAGACAGAGGGATGGATGGATGTCTGGCAGACGGTTAGACGTCGGCCTCGTCGTCGCCCGGAGCGATGGTGATGTCGTATCTCGGCTGCCAACGAGCCGTTTCATGGCCTGCTGACAGCCCGAGGTGAGCCGAGGTCTGGGCGAGCGTCTGCCGCGCGTTGGCCCAGGTCGGGACGAGGTCGGCACCGGGTCGACGTGGGGCCCAGGACGTGACGAGAGATAAAAATAAATTGGCTGCACTCGGGCCACGGACGGATCAGAGGCGAAAGGGAGAGAGACAGAGAGAGTGGAGACAAGTGATGAGGTTTGGGCTCAGAAAGGGAGATAGTGAGCGAGTGACTGAGAGAGTGTGAGACGTGTGAGGAGTCATGATGGGTCAAGGCGACCCTGGTCCGAGGCGCCGACGTGTGATGACTTCTCGGTGTCTCGGTCTCTTGGAGCGAAAGTAATTGATTCCTTCCGGCTGCAGCTGGAGCAAACAATCGCTTCCTTGGATTCGATTTAATTTGAAAATTGCTCCTCAAAGGAGCTTAATATGCACTCACAAAAGCACACGCACAGAAAACACACACATATATACATATATGCATATAGGCATATGGGAATATGGCATAAACCGCATCGTCGTCCTGGATTCAACTCGATTTTCCGGGAATTTTAATTAAAACGAAGATCGATCGAAGCTGCTGGGATTTGCATATTCAATCCCTCCGTCTCTCTCCCACTCACACACACACTTACGCACAGATGAGAAACGGACAGACAAACGGACGGAGGGACCGACTGACAGAAGGCATTAAATTGCTTTGACTGACGCTGTCGTCATAATGTGATTTGCGGCATCAGCTCTCGCATCACGTCAAATCCTTAAATGCACAATAATGTCCTTTGCGTCCTCTGCCTGCTGCACGCGTGGGTGTGTGTGCGTGCGTGCGTCATCTCTCTATCTCTCTCTCTCTCTTTGTGTGAGTAGAACTGTCAAACCGACGACGAGTCATGAATGAAAGGGGAAGCGAGAACGAGAGCCAGGAGGAAGGCTGATGAAAGGCGAAAGAAAGTTGGAGACTTTCCACTCCGGAGACGCTGCTAATTAAGTGGGCGTGGCGGGGGGGGGGGGGGGCGTGGGTGGAGCGGCGCCTCACGACGACAGGCGCAATTGATGGATGGCAAGTCGTTCGTTTAATTAAAATAATGCCGGATAATGCGGGAGCCCCGACGTCGTCCCCCGAGGTTCCGGCCGTTGCAGCCGACGCCAGCAGATCTGCATTTCAAGGACATCCCACCCTTCGTTCAGCCAGCCAGCGGGTGTAATTGAGACGCCCCCGCCCTCCCTTCGCGCCGGGGATTATTCGAAATTATGAAATGGATTAATGTCGGTTTCATCAGCTCTCTTCTGTTCTCTGTCAGGCGAGTCGATGTTGTTCGGAGAACCGGACGACAGAAGTCGCCCTAATTGATCGAGTGGCTCGTGATTGGAATGAGGGAGGGAGTTCGTGGCCTTCTGATTCACCGTCGGCATGTGTTCTGCATGAGCCCGATGCACAATTGATCCGAGTCCTCGAAGACAAGCAGCCAGTTGCACGAGAATTCACTCGAAAGCGAGGATTAAACGACAAGAGCCAACCTTGTTCGGTAGTTAATTTGCTCCCGTGTCCTGGATCCCCACGAGCATGTTGCGGCAACTGCTTCGGGAACAAGTTCCCCCTGCCCTCCGTGTCAAGATCTTCGGAATATTCCACACGATCCGCTCCGTTGGCCCGAGGCGAGGATCCTCGCTTGCGAATCCTTCGCCTGACTTCGGGGCGACTCGTGCAAACATGGAATTTAATTAAAGCGCGTAACGCATCGCAACGCGGCGCAGCGTGGCGTAACGTGACATAACGTAACGAAACGCAAAGCGACGCGATGCAACGTGGAATTCATTACGAGGTATAATGTAAAATTAATTGCACTCGACACAAATCTGCATTCATTTCGCGAGTTGCGAACATATTTTCATAAATTTCTATTTACACTTCCACGAGCGCGGATGGATATTTAAATAACCCACACCAGTGCACAAACTCACACGAACACACACTCACACACTCACACATTAGACACTCACACTTAGGCACTCACCCACAGACACTCGCTCGTGTTGAGGGCTGAGCGATCCACAGCCACGGGGCGATGCGCGTTTGACGAGCCGTGTGTTGGTGTGTGACTCAAAATAAAACTAACACCACCGCATACAAAGTCACTTCGACGCTCACCCACACATACGCACACATACACACACACTGACGCATTCTCGCCCCCATGTCTGCACACTTAAATATCTGCATAATTCATTTCTGCACATAATTAATTTCATTTCAAAATTTCAAACGAGCGTCGGGAGAGCGAACACGAGGGCGCCAACGAGAGAGAGAGAGGGTGAGAGAGAGAGAGAGTGAGAGAGAAATGCAGAGAATGAGGGAGGGCGTGAGAAGAAAAAGTGAACTAATTTGAAAATCATTATTTTGTAATTTATTTCGTTGCCGAGTTATGCCATAAATGTTGTTATGTGAATGTGTGTCAGTGTCTGTGTGTGGGGCAATGTGTTCGTGTGGATGATGAGAGAGGAAAAGAGTAGTGAGAGGATTTGAGGGAAGGGTTTCAGACGAGTTCACCTTCGAAACATCATTAATCATTCACATTAAGCGCGGTCGCACGTTAATTTCTGCCACCGGTAGGAGTGGGGAAAATAACGCACAATGGGTCCTGACAGCGGATCCTGACAGCGGGGTCTGACATCGGCGTCTGACCTGACCTCATGTCAGAGACGAAACCCTGCCTCCGACCACGATGGTAAATACCCTGAAATAGGCTTCGATTAGGAGGAGGAGGCGGAGGATTCAATGACACGACAAATGTAAAATTCAGTTCACCACAAAATGGTGCCGCAAACCCACACACACACACACAAGGGAGCCGTACAAGGGATCATTACGTTGAATGGTTATCCATCCCATTCAGCTGGAATTTTCATCCCATTCAGTTGGATTTTTCATCCCATTCACATGGATTTTTCATCGCATACACTTGGATTTTTCATCCCATTCAGATGGATTTTTCATCCCATTCACTTGGATTTTTCATCCAATCATTCAGTTGGAAAGGGATCCATTGTAAAAGTTGTCCATTGAGAGATGAAATATTCTGATAAATGGAGCTGGGAAAAAGTTATTAATTCGCGAGGACGGCGGGTAACACGAATGTGAGTATAATTTAAAAGTGCATTATTAAAATACAGTCCTTCACGTGCCGTAGAGAGATTCGTAATTAAAATTATAGGCTAAGTGAAACACAACAATAGCGCTCTCTCTCTCGCCATTCGAAGTATAAATCTACCGGAATTAACGGAGTATTTTAAAACTGAAGCCGTGGAGGGCGAAATAATGCAATAATTAAAAACATAAGTAGGCTGTTCTCCCTCAATAGGGGAGAGAGATATTTATGCTGAAATATTTTTTGTGAAATCCGGATCATCCTTCGCTTGTCGCGTCGGCCGATCCACCTCGATTGGAAGCGCGGATGACCGGGGGCCGAAGTCATTAGACAATATAAGAATGGGCATTAATTTTTAATTCGCCGGCGCAATTGTCGAGCGACAAACTTCGAGTCGGAGACGGGAGTCCTGTCGGCGAGGACGAGGACGAGGACGGGCGTGAAGGGCGGAAATGGAAAATAATAAGCAGCGAGTTCGAAGGACAAGCGAGGCAAAGAAAGGGATTAAGGAAAACTTCGCCGGACGACAGGAAGCGGAAGGAGGACGAGAAGAAATAAGCGGAAATTGAAGCAGCGGCGAGAAGGAGTTGCAGAAGTTTCACGCGAAGAGAGACGAAGCGAGACGAAGGAGAGCGTGAGAAATAAAAATTCCATTAAGAATATGCGGACCGAGCGAGCCGAGAAGGCGGACAGGACAAGAAAAGCGGATCCGGAAGAGCACTGTTTATCGTTGTTGTAATGGCTGTTGTTAGCAACACGAAGGATGGACGACAAAGGACGAAGAATGGAGGACAGAGGACGAAGGACGAAGGAGGGAGCGCCGAGCGGAAAGAAACAAATAAAGAAAGAAAGAAATTTAATTTGATTCCAAGACATTCCACGCCCCGCCCCCGCTCCCGCGCTTCTGTCATTAGTTGCATTTGTTCGGCTTATTAATGCGGCTGCTCGGGGGGCGGGGAAGGCGGTGGGCGTGGCGGTGGCTGTGGCGGTGGCGGATGGGCGAAGTGGCCGTGAATGATGACGGGAACCGAGCTCAAGCGAGCGGGCAGGAAATTAAAAAAGCGATGCCGCCGGATCCAAACCCCATCAGACTAATGGCGGACGCTTCGGAGAAGAAATGGCGGTAATTAAAACGTTGTTATTGAACGAAAGCCGCTTGACAGCGGTCGTCCGTAACGAGATCCGCGAACCCTTTCGGTTCCCACCCCGTTCGCTTTCTTTTTCTAGGATATTTGTCAGCCCTGGTTCGGGGTGTGGGGCATATTTGTCAGCCCTGGTTTGGGGTGTGGGGCGCTGTTTCTTCCTTCACAAAACGGTACAAATCGCATGTTTGTCCGCCGTTTGTCGGACCCGGGCGATCGCGGACCCCGCTCAAACAATCGTCGCTCTCACACGCATTCGCCAAACACTCACACAAACACTCGGCACACACACACACGACACACACACACAGACACATATGCACGAATGGAACCCCGGACATGCAACCGTGCATCCTGATACCTTGGACTCGTGATCCTCCCGACCCCATCCTCGCTCTCTCGGGGGCTTCCATTATTTATTCGCTGCATTCGCGCTAAACGCTCGTCTGTCCGGCATTTGTGGCCTAATGTCCTTCGGTTTGTCCTCGTCACGGCGCCCATGTTGTGTCTCATTGTCGCAGTTGTTATTGTTGTTAGTTTCATTGTTGTTTCCAGGACCTTATCATAAATAATATTTGCGCTCTGCCCGATGGCGTGTCCTCGTCCTGCAGGTGAGTCCTGCAAGTTTATTGCCTGGTGTCCGCGACAACGACGAGCGTTTTGTGTTTTCAATTCGTGCCGCTGCTGCTGCCGTTGATGAGGTCGCCATCATGTTGTTGTTGTTGTTGCAGTTGTTGTGACGGCGCTGTATTAATTGCGGCTCAGGCCGACCTCCTCCCACCATTCGCTCGAGGTGTCCGCGGTGTCATTCGCGCTAAGCGTCGTCCTAATGGCCATCGCGCACGCCACCAGCGCCGCCGCATCGATCATTAATGAGATGTTTGCGGCGTATCGCGATCGGCCCGCCGTGATTTTCGCCCCCTCCTCGGCTAATGGCGATCGCATTCTGCCCCACGGGTTGGTGGAGGATGAGTTTTTTTTTGGTGGTGTTCGAGCCAAGGCCGACCCCACCTGGGCCCATAAAAACGACACCGATGGAAATTTGTGGCCTCCGCAGCCGCATCGACGATGAGAGTGCGCTAAATGTCCTCGCGCCTCTCTTGTTCTTCTTCTTCTTCTCCTCCATCGCCTCCTTCTCCACGTTCGTCGACCTGATGCTGCCGCGACTCCCAAACCGCATTCCTCCGAGTCGTGGCCCGCTTGTTGGCCTGGCCTTTGTAGTGGTTGCTTCTTTTGTTGTTTTTGATGTTGCTTATTTTGTTGTTCTTGATGTTGTTTTGGTTGGTTGTTGTTGTTGCAGTGGTTGCCGGTGCAATGGCTGTCGCTCGGGCGACCATAAATTCATGCGAAATTCATGAAATACGGCGGCCGCACATTTTTCTTCACATTCCCCCCTCTCTCTCTCTCTCTTGCTCACTCTTTTTCGCTCTCGTTCGCCTTTGGTTTTTGTGTGATTTGCACGATGCGTCGCATCCTTTTATTTCGCCGTGTTTCGCGAAGTCACCACAATAAAAACCACAAAAAAATATTCACTCCAATAACAGCAACTCAATAACAACAACAACAATAACAACAACAACAATAACAAAAGCAACAACAACAACAGGTACAGCAACAACAACAACGAGAAGTAGAAGCAGAAGACAACCGGAAGCAGGACCTGAACCGGAAGCGGCAAGAGCATGACTTCGGTGACTTCAGTTGAGAGAGTGTGTGTGTGTGTGTGTGTGTGTTGTGAGTGCACTCTTCTTCTCTCTTTCCCTCACACTCACTCACTCACTCCTTCTCTCTTTTTCTCTGAGTGTCTGTTCCTGTCGCAGATATTTGTATTTCTTCGTTGTAATATTTTGCAAATTTATTGCTTACGACGCAGGCAGTCGTTTCTTTTATTTCACTGCCATGTTGTTGTTGTTGTAATTGTTGTTGTTGTAAGTGTTATTGTTGTTGTTGTTGCATTTGTTGGTTTTCCGTTCCTGTTTCTGGCACTAAGTGAACATTTAGCATGTCAGTGTCGTATTGTTGTTATTATTTTTTGTTTTATATTTGTTGTGCGCATATATAGCCCGCAGCGGGCCAAATGTCGGGCACCTGGGCGGCTTTATCTCCGTTCTCCGCCTGACAGCACCGCCCTCCGACCACGCCCCCTTCCCCCCAACGACCCCGCCCCTCGCATCATCGGAATGTGGCTCCGCAATTCCGACCACCGCCTGTGAAAAATTAAACCGTTCGCAAGTCGCGTCCAACGCACGAAAGGAACAACAAAAAAATCCTCGTGGGCGAGATCGGGACGAGGGCAGCCGGGACTCGTCGGATGATGAAAGCCCGAGGCTGACATTTTCGATGGCATTTCGGTGCCGATCTCAAACGCAGCCCCCTAGCGGCGCCCATGCGTCACGGGAGACCGTGCGCCGACACGTTTTTCATCCGTCCTGCGTCACGCGCCGCATTCCAGCGACTCCCTCGCCCTGCCACGCCCCCCCCCCCCCCCCGCGGCGACATCGGTTTTCGCAGAAATCTGCTCGTAGCAGGCCGCGCTCCTGCCAAACCCATAAATAGTGGGGCGCGTGACTTGTGGTCAGAACGCGACCCGCAGGAACCCTCGGCCACGTGCGTAGGTCGGAGATGAAGGTGGGGAGGGTTTTCCGTCGAGTCCTCTGAGACCGATCGGCGATCTTACGTGAGGCTCATGAGCGACATCCGACGATTGTTTCGATGGTTACTATGACGAATCACTGGAATCAACAATAAAGTGACTTTGACTTTGACCTTGAAAATCGAGTCCTTCAATCGATCCAAAATTAAATAAATAAAATAAAAATATACACAACAAGAAGTAATCGTCTGCAATAATAAAATCGTTAAAATAGAAGTCCCCATTTAATTTATAAATTTTTCGCCTGGACACAAGATGCAGACTTTAAGAAGCGTGAACTAATTCAAGACGGACGAAGGACGTTATTAAGAAGCATAATAATTAACGAAGCCATTGAAAGAGAGCAACAAGTGGATGTCAGAGGGGAAGAGGAGGATGCGATTAAATGAAATTTCCAACTGACAAACAGCGCTTAATCCAGTGTAATTCGCCTTGATTTGCGAAGGACGTCGCGATCGACAGGACCGTGAGATGAGTCGAGAGAGGGTCGAGAGGGGGTCGTGAGATAGTCGCGAGATAGTCGAGAGAGAAAGAGAGAGAGGTGGAGGGGGTGAAAATGATTCATTGGAATCGCATCAACAGCGCAGCTCATTCGAAGGATCCAAGCGAGGAGCACGTCGACTGACGCCGAGCTGCAGCGATTAAAACGATATTAAAACGGCAAACAAAGGAGGAGGTAGGATGATGAAGGAGGAGGTAGCATGAGGTAGGAGGAGAAATAATATTGAAGAAGAAGGGGGGAATAAATAGGAGCTGGTGAATGAAGAAAGATGAAAGAAGACGGCGAGCATCCGAGGCAGACGAAGACCCCGACCCAGGCCTGGGAACGGGCAGAACGACGAGAGCTCAGCATCAAGACGATGTTGAACACGAAATTTAGTAGCTTCCCGCGGCAGATAATGCACCGGAGCGCATATATCTTCCGACCCAGGGGGCGGGGCAGTGGGCGAGGTCGGCGGCCAACAAATACGAAATTGATATGCGCGGCGCGCGAGTGCATCAGCAGCTCAGTCGGCGTCGGCGTCGTCGGCGTCGTCGTCGTGGCTACAGCTCAAGTACATAAATCCTTGCTCGAGATAAACTCGCGCCCGATGCCTGCGTCTGGCGCCGATCGTCCTGCGAGTGGGCGGCGGGAATTTAATATTCCGAGCCCTTTGAATGCACTTCGGAAATTTTCACGTCTCCTTCCCTCCTTCACACAAGACCAGGCTCCATCAGTCGGACCCTCGGCCCCGCTTCGATGAAAATCGAAATGAGATCCAGTTTCTTGTCCGTTCACGAGCCACAGAGCTTCCGGGAATTGTTTGCCTCATCAGAGAATGATGGATTTATCGCAGAATCGAAAATTGTTAAAGTCGAGCAATCGCTTTGAGGAGCATCCGACCGACTGGGAGTTTGTGCTTCGAGCAGCTGATCCCCGCCTGGAGATGGAGGACCATTAGTCCCTCGAGGACCTCGTCCTCGCTGTGGCCATCCATTAGCCCGCACCCGACTCAGGCGCTGACCTAATGCTCCTCATATTTCGTCCATTATTAATTTGCGCCCCACGAGCCGAAGGATGTGGGCGGATCCTTGTCATCGACACTCGAGAATTAATTGCGTTTCTTGTGCGTGATTTCAAAAATTCATTTGCTCCGTCAAACTGTGCAAATAAATATTTGCCACGCCCTCCACCGTCTCCCACCACCTCGATGTCGACTCCCAAAGACTAATGGCTTCCCTCTCGAGTGGATCCGCTGCGGGACCTCGTCTAATGTGGTGAGGATTTACACAAAAACAACAGCATCAAGTCGAATCAACCAACGACAGCTATGATATCTACTGTAATATTACAACAACACTGCTGCCAATTACTACTACCTAACACAATAAATTGGAACAACAACAATAATAGAACAAAATAATAAATTAGAACAACTACAATAAAATAGAACAATTCAGGGTATTAGAACAACAAAAAATAGAACAACTAGGACAGGAGGAGGATCGAAAGCCATCGGACAAACATCGAATTTATTGTCACTCGGAGCCGACGTAGGTGACCCAACGAGCCCTGGGGGAGACAGAGAGGTAATGGAAAGGGAGAGAGAGAGAGAGAGATAGAGGAGTAATTTAGACGGTATTGGAAACGATGATTTATTGAGTGCAAATGGAGGAGCCCGGCAGGAACGCCTGTTATTAAAAGGTCATTTCGCCACGAGGCCGGGGGCCGTCGACGATTGTGACGCGTATTGATGACTTCATTCACTCCGATTTGAGGGGGGCGGGGCTGGCTGATTGGGGCCGAGAGTGGTTCGAGAGAGTGGAGTCGGAAATGTCCTCAAAGATCTCAGGTCCTTGGATCTCTGCCCCTTGAATCCCCTTCCCGAGTCCACCGTCGCTTACTCCGGTTCCTGCCCGACCAGCGCCGAACGTTTGTCCGGCCGGTTTTATTGCCGTTGTCCTTGTTGTTGCGGTGTTGCCACTGCAATAAAACAATATTTGCGGCAATAAAATAGCAGGCCATTCAATTGGCTTAAAGACATCTCGCCCAAGGACGCCGCTAGATAGCATTTCGAGCGGAAGAAAGCGTCGTCCTTGCGCAGGACTCGCTCGGCGTCTGGCGGGGGGATCGCAGTGTGGTGTGTGTGTGTGTGCATTTTTGTTGTTATGATTTATGAAATGTGATAAAGCTCTGGATGTGGATGTGGAAGACGGCGAAGAGGATGGAAGACGAAAGATGGAGGGCAGAGGAGGAAGGATGAAGGACCAAGGATAGAGAACGGAGGATGGAGAACGAGGGATGGAGGATCAAGGACCGAGGCTTGGAGGGTGGAGACTGAGACGACGAGCTGCGGGCCAATAACGTAATTGATTTATCTTGCCCGAAACAACGGGAATAGCAACAACGACGACAACAACAATGACGACGACGACAACAACAATGACGACGACGACGACAACAACAACAACGAAGACCGCCAACAATGGCAGCAATATCAACACCATAATAATAACAACAACAACAACAAAACAACACTAACAAAATATATGCAGACGTAATGAATGTTGCTGTTGATGTCGCTGCTGCTTCTGCTGTTGCTGCTGTTGATGGTGCATAAGGTTGTTATTGTTGTTATTGTTGTTGTTATTGTGGTCTTTGTATGGTTGCTCTCGTCGTTGTTGTTGTTGTTGACATTATCGCAAAATTGCGTAAACAATGATAAATTGTTGAGCCATGTTTAAGTGTGTTTGTCGTCCTCGCCATTCGTCCGTCCGTTCGTCCGTCTGTCCGCGTGTCCTTCGGATCGTCGTCCTAAGCCTCTGTCTGTCTGTGCTCGTGAGCATGAGGCTCTATCGCTATATCCTATCTCCCTCCCTCACTCCCCCTCTCTCTCTCTCTCGTTGGCTTGTGTGCGTCGGTGATGTGTGGGAAGAAATCTGCATGTGTGTGCGAGTGATTAATTCGCAGCAGGCAATGAAAACGTCAAAAGGATATTAATGCCTCGCAGGATGCTGGATTATAATATATATTAGAGTCGTCCTGGGGACATTTTATTGCTGGATGTGCGAAGCATTTACATCCAAAAATATGGCCGACCAGACAGCCGCATAGAGATAGAAAGGGAGGAGTGAACCGGAAGACAAAACGAGAGATAGAATGAGCGATAGAATGAGCGATAGAATGAGGGATAGAATGAGGGATCGAATGAGAGATTGAACCAGAGTCAGAACTGAAGACAGAACGAGCGACAAACAGAGCTACAGACAGTTGGACAGACTGATGGACAGACCGAGGACAAACGGCAGGACGTTCGAATCATTGGCTGCTTGAGACGTTATCGAAGAAGCGACGGAGGCCTCGGGGACGTGAGGACACGATGGACCAAAGGACGGCGACGACAGCTCTGGGCGACAGATCGATGCCGATGTTTGTCGGCCGAAGGAGGACAAACGGTCGACATCTCGAATCCAAATCTCGGACTCGACAACCGCAAGTCGACTCCTTTGAGTGTCCTGGACAGCCGTTCGGGCTCCTTCGGCCGGGTCTCGACGTCTTCGGCGTGGTCGTCGTCTTTGAGAGGATCTCGCCATATGCTCCTAGAGCCAAACCGAACATCGGGCCATTAATTGAAAAGTTGCTCCGAAATATGCTCGTCGTCGGGCTGGAGAGTGGGAGCGGGGGCCGTGGCTGGGGGCGGGGAGGAATCTCTCTCTCTCTCGCAAAAACAATCAAAAAGTTTCGCAGCCAAATCACGACGCCATCGCCTGGGCTGAGGGGGCGGGAGAAGCGAGCAATAATTTCATAATTTAAACCCGAGAGAAGATAAAAGAAAATTTATGAATCGACTGGGGGCGGGGGAGTTCGCCGAGAACAAAGTTTGGAAATTCTCAAGTTGCGTGGGCGGAAGAGAGAAAGAGAGAGAGAGAGAGAGAAGGGGGCGGGGCGTTTCTTTGTTCAAGAAATTATCGTCGCCGATTTCCATATGATCTCGTCGTCGTCGTCGTCATCGTCGCCGTCGATGCTCCGTCGAAGCGCCGCAGAAACTCCTTGGAATACTTGCTGCATTCTGCGGCGATGATTCTCGCCCCCTCTTTCTTCTGTCACTCCTCGCACAAATGTTGCTCAGATTCAATAAAATTCCTATTTTTCTCCGAGGGTGCGCGGGGCAGTCGTGCGGGGAGACATTTATTAAAAAGTTTTCGAGCAGCGCGAGGAAGCGTCGAACGAGGTTCGGATGACAAACAGTCGTGGGAGGACCGGGGGCGGGGGGCGTGGTTCGTTCTGTTTGCTAGGAAAATTATACGACATCGAAAATAGAAAATTTTAATTAGCGCCCACCCAAAGGATCCCCGCCAGCGCCCGCCTCGTCTTGGCTCTTTGGAAAAGTCAGTGATTTGCTGGCGAACTACTTGCGTCCGGCGATAAATTAATCGCAGCGCTTGTCGTTCGGCCCGGAAGTATTTATCGCCCAAACACCTCGGCCGCAGATGGCGCTCGGCCATGTCTTCGTCCTTCGAGCCTGTCGTCGGGATGAGATCTCCGACCAAGGCTGCTCCTCCGATTAACTCTGAATCATCCGATCGACAGCTTCAAAGGATTGACCCAGAAAAAAAATTTTGTTATAAAGATTTTTTAATTAACTAAGAACTTAGAGAAATTGACAAACAACATTTTTTAAGTGAAATTTTCAAATATTCAAAATATTTGTGTTTACATTTAAAAAAATGTTGGCAAAGAAATAATCTAGAATGTTTTAAAAATCTTAAACATTTTTTTTTTTAATTTAACTTCAAAATTGAAAAATCATAACTTTTTTATTTTTATATTAATAAAATTTATCCACAGCAAAATTTTAAAAAATTTGAAAAGAATATTTTTTTTTTCAAACAAATTATTTTTTTGCGAAATTTTAAAATATTCAATATTTTATATATTATTATACACAGAATAATACACAAAGTAACAAAAAAATCACAAAACTTTAGAATTTTAAAAAATAATTAAATTTTAAGAAAATTTGAAAAAAATATAAATTAATTTTTTAAGTCATATTAGTCTTAGATCCCGGATATCTCTCACTTTTTTAGCTTTATCTTCTTTGGGTTTTTGATGATCTTATGCAACTCTCAATAGAGAATTAAGGAAACATTTCCTACCAAAAACCTCATCCCTAGCTCGCTTTGTTCGACTCCAATGTCCAAAGTACAAGAATGCGAAGTCTCAACTCTCGAGGCGTTTGATGTCATCGGATGACTGCGACTTTTGGGTGTCTCGGGGAGTTAAAAGCGGCCACGACCCCTTCGAAGTGCTCGACCCGCCCTTTAGCAGCAATTAAAACTTCCCTCCGCCGGCCACAAGGGTCCCGAAGTCGAGAGTGAGCACTTGATATTCATGCGGTCACTCTCGAGAACCACTTCGCATTATCGCCGTCCACTGGACTCGATCCTTTGGAGGCATGCATGGGATGAAAGTGTCTCTGGTCAGTGGGTGGCAAAGATTGGGCTGCAGGACTCTCTCGCTCGTGATTTCATATTCATGTCGTGCCGATGCCAGGACTCGAGGACACTCGCAGTCAATGGAGGGGAATGAGGCGGATTTCCAACTACGGCTCCTGCTAATCCGAAGGAAAACACGAGCGCCCTGTTGGTTTTTGGGCGCTGAAGCGACGGCCATCGACGAAGTTCCCGACACGCCCCTCGCCGCTCGCCTTCCTGCTCCTGGTGCTCCTGGACGGCAACTTCGAGCAAGTGCTGGCGCCGAAGTTAGATCGTTTTTCGTCGAGTTCGGTTGAGTTCGGTTGAGTTTCGGCCGAGTTCGACAGGCGGAGGACGACGGGCGGCGGGATCGACGAATGGGAGCGAACCGGTGGTCGCAGAACCAACAGCAACAACAACAACAACAACCTGTGCAACTACAACGTGACGAAGACGACGTCGGCAAAAGTTTTCCATGTAATTGCGTAATTATCGGAAATTAGCTGCGAAGAAAGCAACTTCCACGCCCTCCGCCCTCTTCCCATGAGGTGCCAATCGAAGGGTTCGAAGACCCCATGGTCGAGGGGAGGAGGAGGAAAAGGGGACTTTGTTTGGGTCGACCCACTCCAGCCCTCTCTCGAATTGAAAGGAAAAAACGCAGAGAAAGAGACGCCAACAGAGCGAAGGAGACACGCACACGATGGAACCAGTGGATGGCGGGAAACGGCTCCGAGGGATTTGATCCAAGCTGCTGCTGCTCTTCAAGATTCCCGACTAGTGTAAACTCGACGCCAGCGAGACAGCTGCATCGGGCAGAGGGAGAGAGAGGGAGAGAGAGAGAGAGGAGAAAGAGTGATGGGTGTTTGTGTTTGTTCTCTTGTTGCAGTTAAGTGATTTTTCCGCTGTCGCTGTGACAGACCAACAAACAGACGGACAGACCAACAGACAGAGGGACAGACATCCCGAGCAGCAGCTGCTGCAGTCGCCGCACTCGTGTGATTTTCGCCCGGGTCCCGATGGCCTCGACCTCACAAGGACTTGAGGAGACGGACGAGGAGTTGGAAAATTAAGGAGTTAGAGCTGAAGCAATGGAAGAGTGAGAGGAACTGGGAGGAGAGACTGAATGTGTGAATGAAAAGAATCAACGGACGCGGCCGTCGAATTAACGAATCGCAATTAGGTGGCAACAGTGGCCGAGCCCCACCCACCCCGCAATCGCCGCAGTCGTCATCATTGGACACAATTAGGCAAATACGAATTTAATGGCGAGCATTACAAATGTCGCCCTCGGAGGTCCGCTGGGGGGATCGGATCGAACGCTTAATTGCGCAAAAATCGCATCGCACTAAACGGCCATTAGGCCAGTGCCCAGGGGGCGTGGCGGAGGCGTGCCCGCCCACAACATTGACCCAGATCTGGGGCGGCGGCCCATTCGACCGAGGTCCGATGGGGCCTCGCCTCCTCTAAGAAGTTGTTGTTGCTGCAGTTATTTCGCAACATTTCGATCGAATAAATTTCATATTTAAATTGTTTTGAATAAATTCAGGTTCGGGGCGGCCCCTCCGGCAATTACCGTTATTGCCGCCAACACACACACACTCACTCACAGATACTCACTCACACATACACTCGCAAGCCCACAGAGACAAACTCAGTTATTTATTTATGTAGAGTGTGTGTGGAAATCCTTTATTTGCCGTTAGTTTGATGTCCTGTGACATTTTATTCTCGATGGTCTTGTTGTTGTTGCCGACGATGATGTTGATGATGATGATGCGGTTGCTCTGGTTGCCATTGTTGTTATTGTTTTTGGCCCCATTAACACCTTCATTGCTCTCCTGTTCGAGCCAATTTTTCAATTTTCGACCCAAATTAAGAATTATGGGATTTATCAACATCGAGCAAAAGGTAATAAAAGACAAACAAAAGAGAGACAAAAACCAATTCAATGCGATTGAAACACATTGGACGAAAAGGCTTAAAATGTGAAATTTATGCAAAGCGCGCCACGGTCGGGTTCATCAGGGGCATCGAGGGGCGAGACGGGGTGGGCGTGGCAGCCAGCTGAAGGATATATGAACAAGTGATTTCTGACTGATGGACGCTAATGGCCATTAGATGAAGTTTGCACGGAATACGAGCGGAAATTTATTTACGATCTACACGAATTAGTAACTCCGTTGCGATACATAATGAAATACAAAATAAAACCCGAATTAAAATTATTAATTTATAATTTATTACAAAAAAAAAAATCGTAAATAAATAAAAATAAATAAAAACATATAAAAAAATACAAATTAGAAAATAAAATGATAAAATCGAAATATTTTCAAAAAACAATAGAAATGAAATAAAAAAAATTAATATTAAATTAGAAATACTTCATATAAAAATTATAAAAAGTACTTAAAAACAAATTTAAATTTTTAATAAATACCATATATTAATAATTTCAAAAAAAGTTTTGAATTTATAAAACTGAATTTATTAGATTATGAATAAAGAAAATATTAATTTAAAAAATCTGTATTTTTAAGAAAAGTATGAATTTTAAAAATGATGCGGTGAAAAAAATCTATAAAAAATAAGCAGAAAAAATTCGTGACTTTTGTTTTTTGGTCTTACAAACATCAACGATTCGCAGAATTAAATTGATTCAAGAATAAAAAGCCTTTATGCAAACAATATAATATTTTTTATTCCTTCGAGCGGAACAATGTTGTTTTCCAGCTTCAAAATTAAATTTTTTGGTATGGGAGTGATTTTATTTTCATTTATTTTTATTTCTAATTCGATGTTTACTTCAAATGAAAGAAATAATTTTAATAAAAATTGTTCAGAAGAAATGAAATAAAAAGATTAAGTTTGAAATAAAAGTTAATGCTTTGATTTTTAAGTAAGGCGAATCGGAAGAATTAGTGCCTGATAATTGTTTATGTTTCGTTCTCAAGATCCGGCGGACCGTGGAGCCGCGAGGATGATAAATGAGGCACCGGAACCGGAAGGTGGTGACAACAAGCACAACCCAAGTAGTAGGAACCTAAAATTGAGAGAACGAAAATCTGGCGACAGAGGGAGCGCAGGGCTGAGGTGGATTCTGAGGGGCAGACGGAGAAGTCTGAAAGACTCCCAGACTAATGCCGCCCGACCCCCGGGATCAGAAGCGAGTATAAATCACTAGATCGACTCCGCATCTGGAGCCGATGTCCACGTAAGAATAGCATTTATAATTCTCCGCTCGATTGGCGCTGATAGGAGAAATTGAGAGAAGGAGGGAAAGACAGAGAGCGAGCGAAAGAGAGAAGGAGAAAGAGAGTGTGGGAGGGAGTTGGAAATGTTCTCAGTGGTCTGACTCGAGCGAACTTTCCCGCCGTCGAAGTGAGAGAAACGAGTCGACTCCTTGGGAGAAGCGACTCCCTCTTGGAATCGAGTGAGGTTGGGATTGGGGAAAAAGAATGGAGAACGATTTCCCGAAAATCGAATACAAAATTTTAATCGCATAATGGCTCTGGTGGAGACGTCGATGAGCGAAAGAGGGAAGGATGAAGGGGGCGAGCAAAACGTCGAACGCAGTTCTCACGTTTCGCCTTAAGCTGACTTATTTACACCGAGCCACGAACACACACACACGCATAAGGAGTCGAGCTGAGTCTTCCTTCCGTTTCCGCCCTTGGTTTCGTCGCTATCCGCCACCCGCCGATGCGAATGAGAAACTTTCGCTGCGACGCACGTTTCGCTTAAATATGAATCCTTCTGCGAGCGAGTCCTTGTGGTCTCTATGTTTGTTATTGTACTTGCTGATTGTGTACTCATTGATGTTGCTCTCTTCTTCTTTTTGTTGTTGTTGTTCATACTCTTGTTGTTCTTCATACCATTGTTGTTGTTTTTACCCATGTTATACTCTTCTTGTTGTTGTTGTTTTTGTTCGCACTCCACTTTTCATTACGCGCTCTTCGCATTTATCCTAGAAGTGTATGTTGTTGACTTTGATGTTGTTGATCTCGTAGTCGTTGTAGTTGTTGTTGTTGTCATCGCTCCTTGTTATGGTGAATGGGATTGTTGTTGTTCCTGTTATTTTTGTTGTTCATGTAAGGGCATTGTTGTTGTTGTTGTTGTAGTTGTTATTACTCCTGTTGCTGTTGCCTCAATTTCTGCCAACCTTGCAACGTGTAAATTTCGCTCACAAGCATCGCAATAGTTTCTAAGCTGCCCCGTAAGCTGCTCAAAGCCATGTTAAGATAAGCGCCACTTCTTCGCCCCCCCCATTGCCCCGCCTCCCCCTTTTTATCCTTCATCTTCTCATCACCTCCTTCGATCCACCCGAATGCACCGCGAGCACAAGGACCTCGCCGACTCCGTTCACTCGTTCGTGCCTTGCTCGTTTTTCATTCGTTCTTCATTCCTTCTTCTTGTTCGTTCTTCAGTCTGTCCGTCTGTCCTTCCGTCTGCGCTCCCTTCGCCCTGAGAAGCTTATTAAGCGCCACGGCGGAGCGAAACAGAAGCTGATTAAACTTTTCTCCGAGCACATAATTCTCATCGCAGCAACAGCAGCAGCAGACGCGAGTGAATGGCTGCAAAAAGAAAAACAAGATGCAGCAAAAACAAGAACAAGAAGGCGCAACAACAAGAACAAGAAGGCGCAACAACAAGAACAAGAAGGCGCAACAACAAGAACAAGAAGGTGCAACAGCAATAATAAGAATAAGTTACAGGAACAACAACAATAATAAAAAAACAACAAAAAGACAACATCAACAACAATAGAGGTAAAGTGAATCGAGCTGATGCCGAACGGAAATCGGAGGAGAATCAAAAATCATGGCATGGATGCAAAGCGCGATTTTTAAGAGCTCCCAGCGTCCTTCTCTCTTTCACCCTCTCTCTAACTCTCTCTCTCTCTCTGTCTCTTATCTGCCCTCTCACGAGCACGCAACGTGACGCCAAGACGAGAACGGCCGAAGGACGAGAGAAGAGAGCGAAAGGAAGCGGGAGAAATGGCGAAACTTTTTCAATTTTAATAAAAAAATAAACCACAAACTGTGCGGCGAAGAAACGTCGAAGGCGATGGCGATGGCGATGGAGAGACGAAGACGCGGCGGGGGGCGTGGAGTGAGGGGCGTGGCTGAGCGTCTTGTTTACACGAAAAGTGTCGAAGCGTCGGAAGCAGGAAGTTCGTTAGCGAGCAGCTGGCGAGCGCCCAAGACGGGAAGCCCCAAGGAAGCACCGACCCAAGGAGGGCTGCCACGCCCCCTCCCGCCCACTGCCCCGAGTGACCGGCCAAGGCTTGAGCTGCGTGTTGCACCCTTGCAACCTTCCCCCGGTGTTGTTTTCATTACTTAAATGCGCTCACCCAAGGCGACTGGGGGGCGTGGCCGCGTTCTCGCTGTCATTTTCGCGAAATTAAAATGCAGGCAAGCGTTCGCCCAGCGAAGTGTTGCACGTGCCGTGGGCGGGGCGAGGACGGGGGGCCGCCGGTGTTGCCACTGCGTAGCGATTTCGCGAACTCGAGCGCTCTGCAACAACGATGCAAGGATTCGTTTCCATGTCTCATCCTGCGAAGTGAACGAAATGAGAGTAAAAAACGGACAGGAGAGGAGAGAGAGGGGAAAAGATATGGTTGCGATGTATGATTGCTCTTTTGGGAGGCAGACGATGCGAGGGGCGTGGCGCACGCCGCGTGGTCAAAGTATCCATTTTGGAGAGAATGAAGTTGTGGAAACTGAGTGGGTTGGAGTGGAGGAGAGAATGAAGCAGCATTCTTTGAAAACGATTCCCTTGAAGGGGGCAAAGATGAAGGATGACCGGAGAGATTCGAGAGAATCGAGTGGACGCGAGGTGGATGAGTGAGCGATGAGAATTCGCTCTGGCTGAAACCACTCGGGGTGTTTAAAGGCCAAGAAAGGGATCAAAGCCGGAACTGAGGAGGATCTGAGATCTAGGATGGAAACAGAGGTCACATTCCAGAACTCCTTCGATTCGCGGTTCCGACCTCCTTCTGTTTATTTATAGATCTCAATAAATGGACGGCATCTGCGAGAAATTTCGATCCAAAAATTCGCGTCCTTCGGCCTGAAAGAGTCGACAGAAAACAACAACCAAATCGAGTGCCGATTCCAAGCCAGGTGGGCCACGCCACGCTCCTCCTCCCTCGGGCCCAATAAAGATTCCCATATTTTTGAGGGAGGTGTGGGAGGCGGTTGAATTGAATTATTTCCGAAGTATTTATCGATTGGCAAAACGCGAAACGAGGCCGCGATTCCAGCGACTGCCGCGGGCAATTAGAGGTCAAATTTATGAAAGGCGACCTCCTCCCCGAGGAACGCCACGCCCCCTTCTCTACTCTTTCGCCTCCCTTGTCCCCTCTTTTGCCTCTTCTTGTCCCCTCTTTTGCCTCTTCTTATCCTCCTCTTCTCGTCCTCCTCCTCTTCATCCTCCCGACAGCAGTCGAAAGTGTTTGCAGAATAAGCGGAAAAACAACATGAGAGAGGACAAAAACAATAACAAGAAGAAGAGAGGATTCGCTCGAATCGAAAGCTTGTTGAATGTCGTCCTCTTTGCCGAGATCCTGGTCTCGGTCCTGATTTCAGGCTCCTCCATTCCTTCGTCCTCCTTCTCCACTCCGAATCCTCGAAGTCGACAGCTTCAAATTAAAAATTTACATAAAACTGAATAATTAGAGGCCGACTTGTGATGGTGGAGGAGGAAGGAGGGGGCGTGGAGAAATGGGGCGGAGAAGAGAAACCGGCGCCATGTCTTTCGATTCCTGATGTCGCGAGCCAAAGTACTTTTTCTTGTTGTTTCTGTGACTCTTGTTCTTCCTCGCCTCCTTATTATCATTATTATTATTATTTCGCTTGTTGTAATGTTATTCTTACTAATTGATGTTGTTGCTGTTTTTTCTCGTTTGCTGCCATCATGCGGATCTGGCAGCATCGCGGGGTGTCCTGAGTTATTTACGGCCTCCAACCGGGGAGTTGGACAAGGGCCGAGAGGGGGGCGCGGCTGGAAATCGGAAACTTCTGCCGATTGCTTCTTAATTTGCGGGGCATAAATCATTTGTCAGGGGTCAAGGGGGGGGGGGGGGGGGTTTGAAAGTCGGTTTCAAGGACCTCCCGGAATCCTTTCGCTTTCGCGGTCGTTGTTCTTTTCGCCGGCCTGGCGGGTGGCGCCACGGGGGCCGGGAACCCTCCTCCCTTTCTCGAGAGTCCTTGGCGACATCTGATCCTTTTTAATTTCGCATTCCACACAAACGCCGGCCGGAACTCGGGTCAAAAACAATTGGCGGCCTTTTCACTCATTCTCCGAATGTCTCTCTCACTCTCTCTCCTTCCCTCTCCTTCCCTCTCTCCATCTATCTCTCTCTACGTCGTTGTCTCGCTCTCGAGCAATTTATTCAAGCACGATAACTAATTCATTAGATTTGCTCGGATTTTTTATTGTCATTCTTTCGACGTGTTGTTTTCATTCTCGGCGTGTTTTTATTGTTCCACAGATTGTTGTTGTTCTCTTAACTGTTGTTGTTGTCGCTGTCTGTCCCTCCCCTTCAGAGCAATCCAGAAGGAATTCTGGTTAGGGGCAAACAAAACAAAAAAAAAACACCGAGAAAGATTTCTCATTTAACATTTCTGAGCAACAAATCAAAATCCAAGCTCACACTCACTCACACACCAAGAACAACAACAACATGACCCTGTCGACGGTATCATCATCATCATCGTCGTCGTCGTCATGAGAAGCAACAATAACAACTATGACAACAGCAATAACAACATTGACAAGAGCAACAACAACAACAATAGAAGAAACACCCAACAAGGCAACAGCTTCAGCAATGCGAGAGAAGGAAATCCAAACAAAGGAATAGGCGAAAAGGGGAAGAAGAAGAAGAACTTGAAATAACAACAACAACAACAACAGAAACCAGCGACCAACAACACTATAACAAAACCAAGAACCAGGGCTGACCACTCTGTTTGTTTGTTCGGCTGGTGAGGATGAGAAAGAAGACGAGGATGAGAACGAAGACGAGGGCGAGCGAAGCGGAATCGACCGCCAACAATAGACGCTGTTCCAACAACAACACTAACAACACTAACAACACTAACAACAATAACAACATCTACAACAACAACAACACTAACAACAATCGAGTGAAGAAAACAAACGAAAGTCAAAACAGGAAACTGAAGCGGAAACGGAAACAAGACGAGAAACTTTTTCGCAACTTACAACAAAGATGTAAAAGATCATCCACGAGGGAAGGGGGAAGACGAGAGTTGGTCAAAGGATGAAGGAAGGAGCGTTCGTCCTTTTTGGAAAATTGCTCGGAAACGATTTCGAAATTCCGAATTAGGTCAGCGGAGCTGGAGCGGGGGGTTCGTGAAACAAAGCCATGTCCCTTGGACTTAAGAAGCGAGCAAATAAACCCGAATCGTGTGGGGAGGAGAAGAAGACTGTATGTGTGTGTGTGTGTGTGTGATACAGAGGATGCCGGCGGTGGGAAGCGAAAGAGCTGTGACAGTTTCACCGCCGCCCCCTTCAGCCCTCGTCATATCCGTCGCTTCCCGGCTGCATCAGCATTCAATAGCGATTTCACTTGCACGATTTGTCGCTCCGAAGACCAGCTCGACATGGGTCAGGAGAACGATGAGAAAGAGGAGAATGAAGAGAGGAAGAAGGAGGATCAGGATGAGGACGAGAACGAAGTGAACAAGGACGAGTGGAAGGCGCCGGACTCATCTGGCCACTGGATCACTCAGTGGACGGCGGACGGACGCCGGGTGGTGGCCATAAATTTATCCGGGGGATTAACTGGGTGTTAAGTAGGACCGAGATAACGTCGCACGATTAAGCAGCAGTCGAATCAGGGAGGGATGCGATCTGACTCGGGGATCCGACTTCGCATGCAAATCACGTCAACTGATTTTCAACCTCGCCCCAGTGGCTTCTGAGCGAGTCCTGACTTGAGCGCAGTTCATCGAGCGGGGAGATTTTTCCGGCTTTTAATTTTCATTCACCATCGTCCCGCCCCTTCCGCAGACCCGCCCCTTGGTGGTTGCCATGTCGGGACCCGTCGAAAGTGACGTCTCGCCGTGGGCTCGGCATCGACAGGAGGCCCCGAAATAAATGCCGCCTCCTCATCGCTCTCGAGGTCCTCCGATTTCAAAACAGTCGATGACTCGCTTCCGGCCACAACCATTCATCACTCGTATGCATAACTATTCCTCGGTCTCGCTCTCTCTCTATTGCCTTCTCCCTATCTTTCTCTCTGTTGCCTTCCCCTCTCACCATCCTCGCTGTGGCTGCCGTGTTCCTGTCAGTCGCCAGGATATTTATTAGGATTCTGGTTTTGTTGCAATTCATCAAACGCTCTAAGCTGTGTCCACTCCGGATCTGTCGGCGCCCTGCCACGCCCCCCCAACCCCCACTCCCGCCCACTTGGCATGCACGCATCTCCTGTTGCCATCGAAGCCGAGCTGACGACCCTCTTCTGTCTGCCTCCCTCGTCAACCATCGCTCCGCCCACCCGCTGTCGAGCCTGATGCGTGCGTCGCTTGTCGGCCATGAGTTGTGGATCCAGATTCAGTTGTTGGTTTTACTGTTGTTGGTGGTGTGGACATGAGTTTCATTTGGATCTCTCTCTTCCCCAGCCTCCTCCATCTCCCTCCATCCTTCAGCCTCGCATTAGGGTCTCATTAAAACGAGGGCCAAGGGTGGGACGAGCTCATATGATTGATCACCATCACGAAGAGTGCAATCGATCGAAGGGGGGTTGGAGATCGAGGGATCGGGGGGTCGTTGGTCGTCGAATCTCATCTCAGCGGGGGCTGCATCGACGTCTCCATCGTCTGCGACATCGATTTGCTCACGACGATGTCCTGCAGGAGCCACAAAAAACACTCCGATGACGGCTGCATCCAGATGTCTCGCTGTCCATCTGTCTCGCTGTTCATCTGTCTTACTAGCCATCTGTCTCACTAGCCATCTGTCTGCGAGTCGATCTATCCGTCTCGATGGCTTTCATGTCGAACGATTGTCCGATAGACGTCTGGGCCTCGTCTGTCATCGGAGACGTCACCGGGAGTCGATGGAGTCGTTCGTTGGAATCGCAAACGATGGCTTTCAGTTAAGGGGAATTTGAAGGGATGGGCGGGAGACTAGGGGGTGTGGCAGGGTTGCCTTGTTGTATGTTGTATTTGTTTGTTTGTGTTTTTATTATCATTCGATTTGAAAAATGAACCGTGATACAAACTCAACAACGCGTAAAAATCTAAAATGTTCCTGAAGTATTTGGATCGCTCGCGTGGAAAATGCTTCGAAGGATGGAGTTTTATTAACACACACAAATAAACACACATATACACACATGCAAACATGCTACACTTACACAGGCTTCCACCTGGATGCCGGCTTAAATGCTCACACATAGACAGACGGACAGACAGACACGTCGATTTGCGAAGGCTTCGTGAGTTGCAGAGTAGTCATAACAACAATAACTACAACTACAACAACAAATACCCACTGTTACTTCATTTGTTGGCGATATTCAAAACCTATCCCGGCATTTGTTATTGTTGTTGTAATTGTTAGTGTTGTTATTCCAGTTGAAATTGTTGCTTGTGCTTTCTTTGTTAGTTTGTTATTTCTATTTTTCTATTCACATTACTTTTTTGTTGATGTGTTAGTGGTGGAAACACTCTCTGTTGTTACGCATAAAAGCGTGAATGTGTACTAACAAAAACAACAATAACAAGAGCAACAATGGCAACAACATCAATAGAAACAACAAGAACAACACCATCAGTAACAGCATCATGGAACATCGAACTATAATACAATAACAAGTTCCAACAATGAGTAAAACAACAAAAAAAAAAAACAAACAAAAGCACCAATAACAAAAACAACAACGAGGAGAATTGTTATATCATGTACAATAACAACAACAACAACAACAACAACTCAATTTGCAACACCAACTACAACAATATTTACAATACCAACAAAAACAACGACAAACACACACATGAACACTCACCTCGAATGGAGCTCAAGCAAACACAACGGAATAATGGAGGAAAATGCGCCAGTGTGCGTGTAGCCGACACAAGCACACAAACACACACACTCACATACGCATACACATACGCCCATCTTGATAGACATATACAAATGGGAAACACACAAAGGGTTTTTTTCCCATCCGGAGTTTCGCATTTTCCCAGCTTCGGGAGCGAGTCTTCAAACCGTGAGGGCGATCGGGGGAGAAGGCGAGGGAAGGGAGAAGATGTGGAGATCGAGAGAGAGACACGAGTTGGTGAAGGGACGGGAGAAGATTTCCTCGTGTCCGAAGGAAGTCTCAGGCTCAGAGCAGGATCCTCGCCATCTGGCTCCTTCGAGGAAGTCGCACGGCCCAAGACTGAGGCGGACACGGAGACGTCGCCACTGGCCATAAATTTGGCCGAACAAAGGCCGAGTCTGAATGCGAGTCGAGGGCGGGGACAGAGGACAGGAGCTCCTTCGCATCGCTGCGTCGGCTCGACAAACACTCGGTCCGACGTCGGCCGGGAGCCGAGTAATCAAAGGATGTCTAATTGAAAGCCGCAAAGTCGGCTCCAGACCGTGTCTCGCACATGGGGCTCCTCGGCTAAGTCGGCAGGACATTCGGAGAAGTCCTGAGACGAAGGCGACGGGTGGGGGAGAGACTCAGAGGCTAATGAGGAAACAAGGCTGAATCCACCTGAAGTGGTGGAATTAGAGTGCGAGGTGTGAGGGAGGGGCGTTCGGGCCAACGAGACCATCTAATTGTGGAATCTCGGTAATTGCTCAAAGTTCGCAGCTCATTGGACATGTAGACATGTCGCTCGTGTCTGATGAGGATGATGGAAGGAGGACGGAGGGCGGAAGGTGGGGGGCGTGGCCGGCCCTGGGAATCCGCACAGGTGCATTTGGACACGAGAGTCGCGCGTGGACACTAGACTCGCGTCGACGGCTGTCGTGATTCGCGTCGTTTAATCACACGTTGTTGTCGCAGCAAATCGAGAGAAGGTGGACGAGGGACGATGGTGAATGAGGGCATTTGGAGATTTATCATCAAGCGACGATGGTGCCCACGCACGGCCGCCTCGCGGTTCGGTGGGCGGGGCGGCGTAATTGCAGCCGACTCGAGACGAGATCGTCGGAAACGTCGAAAGCATTGACACAGCTTGCGAGGGAGGCCAAACCGTGGAGAGTTTGGTGGGGAGGGGGGTGTCGAAAGAACAACCTTTGTTATCGCCGCTCCGAACAACGGCATTTGGCATTTACATGCTGTATAATAACCACTGTTCCGGCGGAAATCGCGGCAACAACGATAACAACAATAATGGACGCCAGAACGAAGGCAGGACTTTCACAGTTAAATGCACTGCGCGAATAATTCCGCCGATGAATTCTTGGAAAAACCTTTGATCCCGCAGTTGCCACCGCCCCCCTCGGACCAGGTCGAGAACCCGGTCAAGTGGAGTGAGAGGCCCGTGGAATTAACAAAAGCCGCGAAAAGAGCAAAATTGCATTCGCTATAAAATTGGAGCGAATTACGCTCTCAATCGGGGTGAATGCGATTGAATGGACGAAGGGAGGAGTGAAAGGGTGCGGGTGACAGAGGGGGAGGGGAGGTGAAGAACAAACAGTGTTGTGGGGCGTATTACAAAGTTATGGGCGCCAATTGCATTCTGTGTTTGATTTTATGCAAATTTAATTTCAATTTCGATTCCGAT
Organism: Coelopa frigida; assembly: GCA_017309665.1. Lineage (NCBI taxonomy): Eukaryota > Metazoa > Arthropoda > Insecta > Diptera > Coelopidae > Coelopa > Coelopa frigida. Next base: position 42,789,631 of record CM029561.1, read on the forward strand.
TTAAATTGAATCGAAATGCGCTCAATTTGTTTCGAAGGCCCCCAAGAGAGGGGGGAAGCTCCACTAGGGAGAAAGAGAGAGAGAGAGAGAAAAACAGACCGTGGGAAGCTCCACCTGCCGTGAGCCGGGGTCAAAGAGTTCGAAAGCGCATGGGTTCGAAGGCGGCGCCCGGAATGAAAAAGAATCAAAATTGGCCGAACAAAGCGAGCGGGAGAGAGAGCAAAAAACAGCGGAAAAAGAGAGGAGGGAGGTGAACAGGGATGGGGGAGCTGGAGCAAATGAGTAGTCGACACGGCCATGAAGAATCATTGCAGGAGCCCGACTCAGGTGAAAAACGAGCGACCGGGAGTGAAGATTGAAGCCAAGGGGGCGAACAAGTTGGAGCCAAGGAGAAAAAGGGTTGAAACCAAGGAGCAATAACCATCGGAACACGCGGCGCCTCCTTCGACCCTTCGCTTTACGGCCATCGGAGCCGATAACATATTTCGACGACCTTCCCAACTTCCCTTCTGCCCCGTTTTACGACTTGAATTGCGAGCTAATTAAAACCCTCCGCGGGCCTCGGAAGGAGCTCGTAAACACCGCTAGCGAAGGAGGTTGGCAATAAAACCCGAATACGCACTGAATTATAAAGTAGCGAACGTGTGAGCGCCTCGCCGTAAAGTAGATTAAACAGCAACCCTTTATGGGGCCGACAAATTGGGGTTGGGTTGAGATCCGGCAGCCGAAGGCAGGATGCAGAAATTAAAATCATGCTAATGGCGAAATATTTTACGTCATTTTTATGACTTCGGACCACCGACGGACCGTCGACCCAACGCCCAATCAGGTAATGGCCGGCCCGACGAGGGGCAGCGGGGGCGGATTGGAAGCGGGGGGTTGGGGTCAGCCGCACGGATTTAGAGACTGCAAAACCGAAATCGTTCCGACTTTTCAATTGTCGCTCGTTTGCGGTTCCGTGCGGTCGGACTTCGTCTGGGCCGAACCTGGGCCAGACGCAGCCGTGTCTGGGGCGTCGTCTGCGGCTGTCCGCCGAGGTGGCTGCGACAACAAATGTCGGGTCATTTGTCTCGCTCTCGCATTGTTAATTTGTCTGCCCGGCTTTGTTTTGCTTTGTTCTGCTCCGCATCGTCGCGGGGCTGCCCTCGCCAAGGACGGCTGGCTCCGGTCGTCGGTCGGTGACTGATGACCCTTGTGCGAGTCCATTGGGCGGACTCCCAGAGGACTTCGGGGGGTTCATGATGCTTCTTGGAGCTCGTTGGAGCTTTGGGAGATTCTGCGGTAGTTGAAAAATCCTACTCGAGTGACTTTGACTGAGCCCTCGTTACTTATTCAATCGCATCGAAGCGCAGACACAACTTGAGAAATCACAACCACGGAGAAATGCGCCAAGGAGCCAACTCCGAAGGACATGACAGGAATCGACTTGACAGCCCATTCTCCTCAGCGTTCGATTCCTCGTCGTTCGATTCTTCCTCGTCATTCGTTCGTCTGATCCTCGTTGTTCAAATCCTGATGCGATGTTTTGAATGCAAGTGGAGTCGTCGTAAATGCCGGCGTCGCATCCGCATCCGTTTCGCCAATTGATGGCGGAAGCGGCGAGGAGTCGCAGCCATGTGCAAGATAATATTTTCATGGCGAGCCACTCCACTCCGTCTGAGACATCCCCCTTTCACCCCTCTCGCTCCTTCTGTCCCTCTGACTCTCTCCAACTCTTGCTCGATACGTTTCTGCACTTGTCTCTTTCTCCATCAGTCTCTTCTTCCGCGGTCTTGTCTTCGATGCGGTCTGGGTCTCTCCATCTTGGAGTCTCTTCTCCATCCGTCCGTCCGCCGGGTTGTGGTCGTGTTGCCGAGTTGTTTGCACGCCAGAGGGCCGAAGGAGGGATACAGCCGGCGCAAGTGGCTGGCGCTCGTCTCGCGAGGAGTTTGATGCACTTCATAGAGAGGGTTGAAGGGGATGGAAATCACATTAGAGGCTGCCGCAAGGACGAGAGTGGAGAAAATCGCATGATATATTTCGGTAATGCTCTTCAGAGAGTGAAGAAAGGAAAGAGTAAGAGAGAGAGAGAGAGAGAGAGCGATCGTAATCGCCGACTCATTAAACCGGGAGACGAGGGAGCTTCGACACGGAATCGCATGCGAGAAGCGAGTTGCGAGCGGTGGCCTCGGAGTTCTGCAGCTCCGTAAAAACTTGGGCGAATTTATCGGCCAGAAGCGGCAATCCATTCAAGTCGGCAACAAATGCACACGTACACGCACACACACAGGCGCACAGATGAGTCTTACATCGACCCACATTTGTTGGCTGTTTCGTGAACGAACGTCCGTCCGTCCATCTGTCTGTCCGTCCATCTGTCTGTCCGTCCGTCCATCTGTCTGTCCGTCCTCATCTGTCGTCCGTCGTCCATTCGCCCAACTGTTGTCCGCTCGCCCCGCTTATCTATTAAAATTTCTCGACTTTTTGTGCCTCATGCACCGCAGTTGCCTTGGCATGCATACACAGAAAGGCGAACGGACAGACAGAGAGAGAGAGAGAGAGACAGACAGATAGATAGCACAGACGCTGGCAGCCGGAGATGGAGCAAAGTAATGTGCATGCTTCAATTAATTTCAATTGAATTGCAACAATCGCATTCTCCCTCCGACAAATTTTGCGAATGTTCTCGGTTCGCTTTCCCCGCCCTTCGTCTTCCACGCCCACGTTTTCGTCTGGTCAGGGCCTGTGGTATTTGCCTTTGACTGGAGTGTGTGTCGGGCGTGTGCTTGTAGTGGTAATCGAGCTGCCTGACCGTATCATGTGCGCATTTGCATTCGTCCGATTGGGAGAGAGAAAGAGAGAGAGAGATCGATTCTCGCCTGTCCTCGAAGGACGTCCGGACTCCTGAGACTGGAATTGCCTTTAAGTGCCTCTGGTGCGAAGCTCTTTAAGTCCCCGAACAAAAATCAATCGATTCCACTCGAATCGTCCTGCGGTGATGTGACAAAAACGCGTCACTGACTTCGATGATCCTAGGGGAAGAAGATCTTGGGGCGTGGTCGAGGGCGGGTTGATCAGGAGCAACTCACAACCACCAGAGGCCGCTTTAAAACTCCATTTGCCGTGGAAATTGGGCTCATTATTAATTTTCACTGTCACATCATAAATCTTTATTTCCGGCCGATGTCTAGTGGCGAGCGTCAGAGCGCTATTTTCGCAAATTCTCTTTCTCTCCTCTCTCTCTCTTCCTCTCTCGCTCTTCCTCTGCCCTCCACCTGCCTCTCTCCTTGTCCTCTCTCTGTCTCTCCACCTGCCTCTCTCCTTGTCCTTCTCCCCTTCCCTTCCTCCAATTCCTTTCCATTTCGTCGAGAAACAATTTCATTGGTTTTTATTTTCGTGATTTTGATTCCATTACCAATGGTTGTTGCCGCCTTTCTTCGGGGCGTATGAGTGACAATAATTTTATTTATGTTCCGCTTCATTTTTCACGCACTTCGGCCGCCTCCGTCCCATCCTCACCATGGGCCTAAGGCCACGTGTAATTGCTCGCTGCCGGCTCTGACGACCCGCCCACGTCGATGCGGGCCTGCGGTTGCCGCGAGTTTAAAACCCACGTGTCGCGACCTCGCCCACCTCACCGCCACGCCCACACACGGCCGTTCTATTGTTTTAGCCGACCTGGACACGGTGGAAGCGGAGGCGCCGCAAATTGCAAATTTACTCGTGGAGCAGAAACGCTGCGGTTTCGCTGCCAATTTCAACGTTGTTGCTGTGGTTCTTCTTGTTGTTATTGCTATTTTTGTTGTTGCTATTATTGTTGTTGCTATTTTCGTTATTGCTATTTTTGTTGTTGCTATTTATGTTGTTGCTATTTTTGTTGTTGCTATTATTGTTGTGGTTCTTGATGGCGAAATTCCGTTGTTGTTTTACCAACTGCCTCCGTTGTTATTGTTGCCTGCCACGTGTAGCTCGCAGCAGGAGGAAAGCGCGTAAACCTCAACCTCGGTGAGATTCGATTCGACGCGCGGCTTCGCTCGGAATCCGGTCGCAGGATCCGATAGAGATCGCGGTGGGATTTTGAAGGAGGAGAGGAAGAACCTGAGGATGAAGAATCTCTTCGATGGAATCCACGATAAAAAGGACACCGATGGACGACCTCAACCAGGAACCTGAGGAACTCAGGCTGGACTGACGACGACTTTTCTATGACGCAGCAGGATCCACGGCTCGGTTCGCATGCAAAGCACAGCCGGCGGATCCTTTGAAACCCGAACACATCCTGGCCGCAGACGCCACACGTCCCCCGAGGAGCAGAGGAGCTCTCGCAAATAAGCAACGTTTTGTGCTCTCCGCTCGCTGGGCTGCATTTTAAACGCATTTGAAGCTCGTTGTTCTGTTAATAAACCAACACACACAAACGGCCCACTCGTTGCTCTCTTTCTAACTATTTCTCTCTCTCTGTTTCTTTCTCTCACTCTTTTCATATATGTCTCTTTCACACAACCCCTCTCGCTCTCTGCTCCCATGCACAGTCGTCCTTAATTTCCGACTGTAATCTCTGACATTTTTACTGCTTGTCATTGCCTGCCGCCTGCCGCCCCCCGCCACGCACCCGGATCCTGCTCGTCCTGACTGCAGTCGCCTGGGAAAAAATGCCCCCTTCATCCCCATGCCTCGTTTCGTTGTCGTCATCGTCGTCGTCGTCCTTGTTTGATATTGTTTTGATTTATTCCTGAGTGTATTTTCGGATTCCACATGACAATTTTATAGAATCCTTTGGTGATCACACAAACACACATCGAGATACATCTGCACGCACTCATCTACACGCACACATAACCAGTTGACACATACAAACACACAACTGGCCACACAGACTCATACGACATGCATTTAATGCGACATCAAACGACACCGAGAATCGTCTGGACTCGAGTGGGCGACGCCAACTGCCCCGAGTCCGGTGTCCGGGAGGGGGCGTGGCCGGCGGGGTGGGCAAGGGGCGTGTGTGGCTGGTATCGCTTTGTGACGATGTGTTGATGACTCCGGATGGATGTGCCCGGCATCCGAATGCCGCTCGGCGCCTACCCGACGATCTACGACACGTCGCCTCTCAGAACCAAGCTTCGCAGCCCGGATCTCGGAACCCGAGGCATGTTGACAGTTGCTTTGTCTGCCGGTTTCGATCTCGATCCCAGTTGAGGATGGCTCAATCGCCTTCACCGAACATCATTCACCAAACTCTCACATCACCACACTCACTTCACCATTCTCCCTTCCTTTCCTTCCTTTCCCTTTCTTCAACCTCTCATTAAAAGTTGACGCGGTCGATTTGCGGAATCCCTCGAGTCAGAAGTCGCAAAGCCCAAGGCCTGGAGCCGATTGAGAGCTCCCCAGGGGTCGGCTTTTAATTATTTTTTAAACTCTTAAGTGTCGCTCGAGCCTGACGATGGCGGCTGCTGTCGGCAGACTTCGAGAGCCCTCGATTAGAGCTCGACCTCTGTCCACCAGGGGGACGATGGAGAGGAAGGTGGACGGGGAAGAAGGAGCCAATGACAGTTCGGCTAAATTATGCAAATCTCAGTTGAGGACGGTCGGAGGCGGAGTCGTGTCGATGGTCGATGAAGGATCGGCATCGACGAGAGGAAGTCGAAGCTCTGGAGTCATGAGGTGAGGACTCTCGAGAACTAATATGTTGTTCATCTTCTCACGCTCACGCCCTCTCTCAGCCCCTGACCCGCACTCTTGCAGGATGTTCTCTCGACTAAGTTCGAGTGCAGGGCAAACACTCGTTCGCCGCTCGTCCTGCGAAGGCGGCGGCCACTGGACGCAAGGACCGCTTAATGGATTTTTAAAAAGCGTCCAGCTCAAGTGCCGATGTGTGGAGGAGTGTGTTACTTGTGTGCGTGTGTGTGAGCTTGTGTGTGTTTGTGTGAATTGTCCATCGAGTCGTGTCGTTTTGTGAGAGTCCTCGAAGAGCGCGCAAAATGGACTCGTGTGGGCGGCGACGATGACCCAGAGGTCCTTGTTATCGCGATTCCTAGTTTGTCGATGAGTATCCGTTGGAAAAACTCGTGCCTGACGCCCAGGACGTGATGGAGAGACAAAGATAATCCTCTTGGGGGTTAGAGAAACTGAGTGAAGGGAAAGGAGAAAACCGCGGAGAGCTTTTAATTCATTTTTCTGCGGTTTCGCTGGGTTTTCGCGAGGCTTGCGAAAGGATTAGAAGTTTGGGTCGGAGATGGTTTGGGGCGGTCGGCGCCTTCAACCACTCAACTCGGAGAGAATCCCATTTGCCGAAACCGAAACCCAACTTCAAAGAAGCGAAGCAAGCTCACATGGAACTGCCAAAGGGAATGCAAATCCTTTGACCGAGGACAACGAACCATTGGAGTCGACCGCTGGAACTCCCGAAGGAGACGACTTAATTGACAGATGGATCGATGGGGGGCGGGAGGGGAGTGGGGATTCTCCAGTGGTCACTCCGAAGCCTTGGATGGGACTCCGAGGATCCCACGTGCTTGGGGAAGATGGAGGGAGGCCGCACGTGTCCTGAAGGCCATCGACTGGCGAAAACAAAGACGAAGGCATATGGAGCGCTGAAAGAGATCCTGCAAGTCCCACACATTCTTGCCACGCCCACCTACCTAACGGCTGGGCGGTGCGCCCTCTGGCGGCAGTCAAGTGGCGTTAAATTTCGCTCTATGGTCACGCTCCTTGCGGCGGTCGGTGAGATGTGGTTGAGACATCGGAACAATAACAACCAAGAAAAAGAATAACAATTACCAAATGGTATGAGAAGAAGAATAACAATGAGAACAACAACAAGAATAACAACAAGAACAACAACAAGAATAACAACAAGAATAACAACAAGAACAACAACAAGAATAACAACAAGAATAATAACAACGATAAGAACAACAATAAGAACAACAATATGAACAACAATAAGAACAACAATATGAACAACAGTCCACCAAAGAACTATCTACAAAACTGAGCCGAAGGCATCGCTTTGTCCCGGTTTCATTGCGATTGTGTTCATCTACTTTTGTCTCGCTTTCAACTGTCTCCCAACTCTCTCACTCATCCTCTCACTCTCCCTCTTACTCATCCTCTCATTCTTCCTCTCTCTCTCTCTCTCTGCCCTTCCCACTCGCTCTGGCTCCCTGGCTCAGTTTCGATTGCCCATTCATGTCAATAAATAAATAAACAGAGACATCGACCGCTCTCGCTCGAGTCCAATGCGGATGGACCTGTTGGGTGGTCCCTCGAGTTCGACGGAGAGACCGAGGGAGACGAAGTAAGCTCAGTCAATGATCGACGTCAAAGTGAGTGAGCCCACCTCCTCCGATGCCACGCCCCTTCCCTTCCCCCACCGACGAGACAGACGAACCGAAAATATTTGCGAAAAAACACTTAAACACATCCTGCCTGGGGCTCCGGAGCCGTCTGCGAAGGGATTCGGCAGTGAGTAGTAAGTGAGAGAAAGATTCCCATGAACTCCGGGACTGAAACTTGCTCTGACGTGTTGGCCTCGGTGCGGCCACCCCGGACCCCGCCCCTTGCGGCATCTGCCCCCTGCCGTCTCGCCGACAAATAAGCCGAATTTGCGTTTAGAATCCTGGCAGGATAATAGAAAAACTTTGCCCGATACTCGTCTGCAGGTGAGGATGTGAGCCACATGAAGCTTTGAGGGAACTCCGAGTGAGAGAAAGTTCAAGGAAAATAGTGAACGAGAGCATGTGTGTTAAAGAGAGAGAGAGAGAGAGAGAGAGAGCGGGTCCCTTTGATTTATGGAAGGCAAACTTTTTAATGCGAAACAATGAGTGGAAGGTGGAAAGTTCGGAGAAGACGTTTGCTAGCAAATTAAATACCGGAGTGGAGCAAAGTTAATAACGAGCGGGGCGAGGTTCGGATCCAGTCGGCTGACGCCCGAATCCGGTCTCAGTCGGATAATGCACGAGCACAAAGTATTCCATGAATAATACTGTGTGTGTGTGGTGTAGCTTCGGTAGACCTCGGCAGCATCGGTGGAAAACCCAGCGCCATTCTCGACTTCAGGACTTCTGGATTTCTCGAGAACGAAAATAGTTTGCTGCAGTCCTGACTGTTGGTCTCGAGCTCAGAATTCCTTCGCAGTGAAGAAGAGAGAGAAAAACAAGTCCCTCGAAGGATCTGCGACGATTCCTGCCTCGGTTCCATTTCCGCCGACCCACTTTGGACGGTGGAATTTCTGATTATCCTGCTGCTAAGGAGAGGATAATTTCATTAATAACCCAAGCGCCTGCAGTCGATCCAAGAAAACCCATTCCAGCTGCATACTTTCAGGCCTGATTCCGGTTCCTGTGACAATCGCGCCAGGTGAAGATCAAGGGAGGAGGGCGAATGAAAGGACAGCAAATGGAGATATGGAAGGCTGTGATGAAAGGAGAGAAGACTGAGAGATGGAAGGAGAAGAATGACTCACAGATGGAAGAAGGCTGCGAGGTGGAAGGAGTGAAGGCGGAAATCTGGAATGGAGAACGAGATAAAAAGCCATCACTGCAAAGTGAGTGACGAGCGGGATTCGGAGTCCTGGCGACAACTTCTCAGGTTGCGTTGGCGTCGGCGGAAGTCATGCGGCGAGAGAAGAGGAAGGGAGGCGGATATTAAGCAGATAATAAAGCTCTCGGAATCGGAGTCGCAGCCAGGACAATGGGCACTGATTGCAGGGCCGGTGGGCGAGAGAAGGGGGCGTGGTAATGGGCGAATTAAAGAGCAGAGGACAGAGGACAAGCGATGGAAACCTGATATGGAATGGGGGAAATTGGAATGTTTTAACCTTTGTCTTGCTAATGGCGAAACTGCGAAGGACACCGAGGCACGAACGACACCGAGGTTCGAAGGAGATCGAGGGTCGAAGGACATCGAGGCTGAAAGGACCTTCGGACAGACAGAAATGGATCGAATGGGTCGGCCCCGTGATCCCGGGCGATCGTTTCAAATTGTTTCTCAAACAATTGCAATTAATTCTTTACCTTTGGCTGTTTGTGTGGAAGTCGATGCGTGTGGTTGTTGTTATATTTGTTGTTGTTGTTGTTGTTATTCTACATAGTTATCGGAGTGCTGTAGTTGTTGTTGTTGTTGTGGGCCCCCGACCATTCGTTCGCAAATATTTGCGCAACCTGACACGAACGGAGCCCTCGGCGCTCCCAAATCGAACTACAACAAACTCATTCATAATCAAATCGTCGATAATAAAACCGACATGTGGGTGTTTGTTTGCGTGTGTGTGTGAGTCTGTGTGTGTGTGTGTGGTGGGGTGTTTGTGTGAGTTCGAGAACAATACCAATAAATAACATATGCGAGTCCCGCGGGGAGAGAGAGGTCAAATAATTTTACAAATTAACCTTCTCCGAATTGCAAATATTGCGAAATTGTAAACAAAATGTATGAATTTTCATTAATTTATCGACGCGCAAGCAATCGTGCCGCCATCCACACCAATCGAAACAACAATATGAGCTAGAACAACATCAATTACAACAATACAAATCACTAGAACAATAACAACAACTCTAACAATACTTGCAACAACACAGCAATAATTACAGCAACATTAGCTCTGGCCATCTCAATGGCAATAACAATAACGAGAGCCAGCAACCGTTTAAACAAGGACGAAGCTCGTCCGTCCAGTCGAAGCAGGTCCTGGGGCATCAGGATCTCTTGGTGGGCGATGGGCGGTGGAGGAGCAGGGGAGGATCTGGTCCACCGCCCCCGAAAATCCTCCTAATTGTCCCGATGCGTCGGCCCTCGGGGCGTGGCCCAAGCTGGGCTCGAGTGTGTTTGAGTTTCGAGGACTTTGGCCAAGTGCGACGAGTTGAACCGAGCGTGGAGGGGCGTGGAAAGAGGGACGGAGGAGGGAGGAGGAGGAACAGAAAGGGGCAAGAGGGGTTCGAATTGGATCGAGACGAAGTTGGTCCCTTGCCTCGCCGCCTTCGCCGAGTCTGTTGCATGCAGCGCATTTCCATTTCGCACCCGGAGAATGCTGAGCATGCAGTGCGTTCTCGCCATCGCCCTCGCCTGCCACGCCCCTTCCACATGCCGCCCCCTCAGCTTCTCCGACAACGATGCTGTTTATCTGCTCAAGGATACGTAAATTGTGAGTGAATGAATTGAATTACGCGGAAGGGGGCGTGGCTCTGTGGCGAAGGCCGGGAGTGGCGGGAGGTTCGCGCCACGACCGAGCGAATTTCCGCGATTGAGCATTTCTCAGGAATGGAACAAACGCACACAGCCAAATGGACGCACACATGCCAATATCTTCTCGTGTGTGAGTGAGTGCATTTCTCTGGGTGTGGGTGTGTGTTTGTGTTTGTGTGACTGAGAATCCATTTGTGTCGCGTGGCGTCGCGAGGAATGCGAGCGGCGGCGGCGGCAACTGCATTAGCGACGACACTCGACGATTGTGCGCCGTTTAATGAAGTGCGACGTCGATAACACGATTCGCGCGACCCACCTTCCGTCGCTCCCTCGCGTCGTTTCTGTGCTCATTCGATCGCTGGCGTGTTCCTCGATCCGCACTCTCGTCGTGGCCTCCCTGGGCCCCTGCCCTCGTTCTCCAGGGACTCCTTTTTCGTGCTCCAACCGATCTGCATCACCTCAAAATTTTCCACCCAGCACTCGACGATGACTGAGCACTCGTCCTGCACATCCTTGGGGGAGGATGGAGTCGACCTCGCTACGTCCCCCCCCGACCTTCGTCGCGGCGTCGACCGCGGTGGATTCGCTGCAACTGCAGCCAAACCTCCCAGGAGAAACCTGCAACACCAACAACAATCGCATCGAGATTTCAGCGGATCATTAATCTTACCCTCACCTCTCTTTTTCCTTTCTCTCCCTTCTCTTCCCCTCTCTCTCCATCGCCGCTTACACGAGGTAATTGCTAAGCAATTATGCTGAGGGATTTCGGATCCCGACAGGCGCCGTCAGAAGGGGCGTGGCGGGCGTTCGTTCGTTTGCAACACCTACAAATGATGGCAGAAGTTAATATAAAAGGTTTCAAATACATTAATTTCCCATCGCCACCGACGCCAGCCCCCTTCCGCCCCCCTCGGTTTGGCATGATTTTGATTAAAATTAATGTTTGTCAAGCGGCAACGTGACTTCGACACGGCGAGGGGTAGCGAGTGAGAGAGTGGAGCGAGGAGTGAGGAGGGAGGAGAGGAAGCGAAGGAGGCGGCAGCGAAGCGCAGTGATTTATAAACCCCAGCCTCCCCCGAGAGATTGGGGCGAGGTGAAGCTAGCGAATTGCAGCGATCGCGGCTGTCAAAGGCAACGCAGGGTCCCAGGGTACGGGTTCCATGTCGGGGGTCTCTCGACCCCTCTCGTAGTGCAGACGACAACCGTCAATGCGCATCGTCAAAGGACGAGTGGAGGCAAAGGGGACGGGGGAAGGCGATGAGAACGATTGGAGGCGAGGAGAACGATTGGAGGAA